>CABEGB010000203.1:0-52277 GCA_901521435.1 Crematogaster levior
AATATACATTATAATGAATAATATATAAATTAGACTTCACAAATATTGAAATACTAATATAACCTATATCTAGCATTAACTCAAGTAACCTCAACGTCAAAATCTTACTAACTTTTCAAGTTACTTACCGATGAAAAGTAACATTTGCAATAGCTCCTTGTACCGTTTCACATATACAACAATATTCAACCATTTCGTATTCAAAAGTACGCGGTGTACAGGCCAAGCGGAGTACAAACTAAGCGGCTAACCTCAGAACAGTCAAAGAGCTTCACTCCCCTCTAATATAGAATAAAGCGGGGAGCACAGGCCATTGCATAACGCATAACGCATATGCATAAGAAATTTGATTGGTCCGTTAGCATGTGCATAAGGAATTCGACCAATCGAATTTCTTATGCATATGTATTATGCATTATGCAAAAGTCTGTGTTTCCCGCTTAAGGGCTATCGCACACAAAATGCATAGCGTTGCATAAACATAACATAAGACCGCTGAACCAATGCGCATCTTATGTAAATCAATATGGCGGCTTTTTTCTAGGTGTTTATTGGTCCAGCGGTCTTATGCATGAAGGAAGAGGGGAGGAGACTCAACTCCGTGAAAAAAAGCGATCCCGTTTTGGCCGATCAATTGGGAGGAAATCTGCTGACCGGAATAACTTTCTAATTCGGGTGCCATTTGCAATATAACCTAATTCTGCATCTTTGATAGAAAAAATGTCGTGTTGTATTCGTGGATGTAGTGTTAAAACAGAAAAATCGGAAAAGAAAAGTAGCCTTTTCAAACCTCGCACAGTAAGTATTGCAGTATTATTAATAATTGTAAAGATACAATAAAGTCGTCTAGCTGTCAATGTATGTAACCCGTTGTTATATGTCACGTATGTTATGTTAGCTAACAAGCTAATAGAAGCGCAAATTGGAGAATTACCACTTGTAACTTATACTATTGATACGTCTGTGACGCCTGTCACTGTGACTGGTTAAAGGTTAAAGTCATGTTCCAATATATGTATACTAAAAATCTATAGTATACACAACGTTAACTATAGCTTAAAAATGGCACCTGAATTAGAAAATTATTCCGGTTAGCGGATTTCCTCCCAATTGATCGGCCAAAACAGGATCGCATTTTCTGCTCGTACACGACGAAGTTGAGTCTCCTCCCCTCTTCCTTCATGGTCTTATGTTATGTTTATGCTACGCTATAGGTTTGTTCGCGTCGCTTGCCCCAACATGCTCCTACTCGCTCCAATACGCTCCAAACTATAGTATTACGTTACGTATACTATAGATTGGAGCGTATTGGAGTAAGTAGGAGCATATTGGGGTATTGCGACGCGAACAAACCCTATGTATTTTGTGTGTGATAGCCCGAAGGCTGAAATCACATGGTGCGGAATAGAAGTACGGAATAGAAGGTTTGTTCGCGTCGCTTGCCCCAACATGCTCCTACTCGCTCCAATACGCTCCAAACTATAGTATTACGTTACGTATACTATAGATTGGAACGTATTGGAGTGAGTAGGAGCATATTGGGATATTGCGACGCGAACAAACCCAGAGAGTGCGTCATAGAATCAGCCAATCACACACTCAACTCGTACGAGATGCATTATGCGGAATAACTCTGATTGGCTGTTTCTATGACAGACGCTCTATCCCGCATGACGCATCACCATGGGTATGTTCCAAAACCTTACCCGGGTGCACTATAATACTAGAAGTACTATAGCATACGTGACATATATTATAACAATTTCTAGTCTTATAGTTACCCGGGTAAGGTTTTGGAACGTACCCAAGATATGTAATACTTCTATATTTGGTAGTTCCGTATTTTCACAATGGCCTAGTTTCCACCGAAGCACCTAATCCGGTGTAGAACCATATATGTAATACTCCTATATTGGGTCTGTTCTTTTTAGCGGCACTGCTGAACTGGTGCAACAAGTTAGAATGAGACAAATATATATTTTTTGTGAATAATCTTCTCTCGCCAGTGATATCAAAACTCAGGAAATAAGGTAATAATTGACGTGCAAACTGGCAGTTGATACATTTATTAAAGATCACAACGTTTCGACCATAAGATTTGGTCCTTTTCAAGTGTATCTGTCAATATAATAAAAGAAGGAAACAATACAATAAAGATGTGTTACTAATATATAAAGATTATCAAGATTATTACTTACAATTCTAGCGTGTGACACGGGAATTACATTATAATATAAAATTAGAGAGTAAGATGTTAAAAATGTCTAGCAATTCAATACGCGTCAACTGTTCATGGCCGTTAAAAACAGACTAAATAATTAGGTATGAAAATTGTTAAAGGAGTCATAACATAAAAATAAACAAAAGCGGTACGGGGGGGGGGGCGAGGCGTGCTATCAGCTGTAACGCAACAATGCTGAATAATAAGTGACGTGAAATTTCGCATAGTCGTAGAGAATTATACAATGTCAATGAGACGGTCATATAACGCTGACAAATTTTCTGTGTCTCTCTGTAGATTTATCGCAGAACCGCATTTCTTTATGAAAACCATTTCGGCAATTTCACGCTTTTTTGTGTGATTTTCCTTATAAAGAATTTCAGGATTTTTCCAGTCGAATTCATGGGAATGAGACACCCGATGACTACTGACTACTGAATGATTGGAAGGGTGTTTTTTAATATCATAACTATGTTCTTTTATTCGAGTACCTAGATGTCTTTTGGTTTGACCGATATAGCATGCATTGCAATTAGAGCAATCCAACTTATAGACTAATTCAGTCTGTTTGGCAGCATCGAGTGTGTCCTTACCATTTTTTATAATCGAATTTAATTTGTTGGAAACAGTGAATATGACGTTTAAATTGGTGTTTCGTATTGTGCGTTCAATGTTCTCACCCAAGTTTTTGGTATATGGGATGAGGATGCAGTTTCTACAATCAAAGGTATTGTGATTGAGAGCGGAATCATTGTCGAGTTGATTGCGGAGTGAGTGTAACCGTTTTTTAACAAATTTATTTATGATGTGTGTGGGGAAGCAATTGTTGTGAAGGATCTTTTTGACTATGTTGATATTATTATTATGGAATTGAGTGTCGGAGAGTAGGATGGCCCTGTCTACTAAATTAATTATGGAGTTTTTTTTGTATTTGAAAGGATGGTTTGAGAAATAATTAATGTATCGTCCTGAGAAAGTGGGTTTTCGATACCAATTTGTGATGAGGAGGTTGTTTTGTCGGATGACTATGGTGTCTAGGAAGGAAATGGAGGAATTTTTTTCAATTTCGTGGGTGAATTTTATTCTCGGGTGGTAGTCATTGAACACATTAACAACGGTGTGAATTTTAGTTTTTGGAACGACCATAAAAATATCATCGACGTATCTGTAGTATATAGGAACTGTGAAATCTAGTGAGTTCAAGGAATGGGTTTCGAGGTCGTCCATCACTAGGTCCGCTAAAATAGGAGACAGAGGGGAGCCCATAGGGCTGCCAAAGACCTGTTCGTAATGTGATCCACCAAAACCAAAACTTGTGGAAGACAGAATAATATCGATAGCGAATAAAAATTGTTGCATGTTGAATTTCGTTGCTCTCTCTATGTGTTGCCAGCGTGATTCGATGGCTTTAAATATCAATTCTTTGGAGATGTTATTGTATAAGGCTGTGACATCAAGAGAGAGTAACACGTCGTCAGGATGAATGTGTGTGTTTTTTATGATATTCGCGAACGTCCAACTATCTTTAACGTGTGATTTTGGTTTTGGTAGTGACTTCTCCAAGATTTCATGTAAGAATCTAGCGATGCTGTATGACGGACTTCCTGATGCCGATACAATGATGCGTAAAGGAGAGCCACTTTTATGGATCTTTGGCAGCCCGTAGCATCTTGAAAGATTTCCATTCGTGCATCTTAGATTTTTGTAAGTGTATTCGTCAATGATGTGGTTGTTCCTCCAACTATTCAAAAGATCTTTCATTTTTGTTTCTAAGGATTTTGTTGGGTCTTTTTTTAGAAAGAATCTTGAAAGATCTTTTGAATAGTTGGAGGAACAACCACATCATTGACGAATACACTTACAAAAATCTAAGATGCACGAATGGAAATCTTTCAAGATGCTACGGGCTGCCAAAGATCCATAAAAGTGGCTCTCCTTTACGCATCATTGTATCGGCATCAGGAAGTCCGTCATACAGCATCGCTAGATTCTTACATGAAATCTTGGAGAAGTCACTACCAAAACCAAAATCACACGTTAAAGATAGTTGGACGTTCGCGAATATCATAAAAAACACACACATTCATCCTGACGACGTGTTACTCTCTCTTGATGTCACAGCCTTATACAATAACATCTCCAAAGAATTGATATTTAAAGCCATCGAATCACGCTGGCAACACATAGAGAGAGCAACGAAATTCAACATGCAACAATTTTTATTCGCTATCGATATTATTCTGTCTTCCACAAGTTTTGGTTTTGGTGGATCACATTACGAACAGGTCTTTGGCAGCCCTATGGGCTCCCCTCTGTCTCCTATTTTAGCGGACCTAGTGATGGACGACCTCGAAACCCATTCCTTGAACTCACTAGATTTCACAGTTCCTATATACTACAGATACGTCGATGATATTTTTATGGTCGTTCCAAAAACTAAAATTCACACCGTTGTTAATGTGTTCAATGACTACCACCCGAGAATAAAATTCACCCACGAAATTGAAAAAAATTCCTCCATTTCCTTCCTAGACACCATAGTCATCCGACAAAACAACCTCCTCATCACAAATTGGTATCGAAAACCCACTTTCTCAGGACGATACATTAATTATTTCTCAAACCATCCTTTCAAATACAAAAAAAACTCCATAATTAATTTAGTAGACAGGGCCATCCTACTCTCCGACACTCAATTCCATAATAATAATATTAACATAGTCAAAAAGATCCTTCACAACAATTGCTTCCCCACACACATCATAAATAAATTTGTTAAAAAACGGTTACACTCACTCCGCAATCAACTCGACAATGATTCCGCTCTCAATCACAATACCTTTGATTGTAGAAACTGCATCCTCATCCCATATACCAAAAACTTGGGTGAGAACATTGAACGCACAATACGAAACACCAATTTAAACGTCATATTCACTGTTTCCAACAAATTAAATTCGATTATAAAAAATGGTAAGGACACACTCGATGCTGCCAAACAGACTGAATTAGTCTATAAGTTGGATTGCTCTAATTGCAATGCATGCTATATCGGTCAAACCAAAAGACATCTAGGTACTCGAATAAAAGAACATAGTTATGATATTAAAAAACACCCTTCCAATCATTCAGTAGTCAGTAGTCATCGGGTGTCTCATTCCCATGAATTCGACTGGAAAAATCCTGAAATTCTTTATAAGGAAAATCACACAAAAAAGCGTGAAATTGCCGAAATGGTTTTCATAAAGAAATGCGGTTCTGCGATAAATCTACAGAGAGACACGGAAAATTTGTCAGCGTTATATGACCGTCTCATTGACATTGTATAATTCTCTACGACTATGCGAAATTTCACGTCACTTATTATTCAGCATTGTTGCGTCACAGCTGATAGCACGCCCCCCTGTACCGCTTTTGTTTATTTTTATGTTATGACTCCTTTAACAATTTTCATATCTAATTATTTAGTCTGTTTTTAACTGCCATGAACAGTTGACGCGTATTGAATTGCTAGACATTTTTAACATCTTACTCTCTAATTTTATATTATAATGTAATTCCCGTGTCACACGCTAGAATTTGTAAGTAATAATCTTGATAATCTTTATATATTAGTAACACATCTTTATTGTATTGTTTCCTTCTTTTATTATATTGACAGATACACTTGAAAAGGACCAAATCTTATGGTCGAAACGTTGTGATCTTTAATAAATGTATCAACTGCCAGTTTGCACGTCAATTATTACCTTATTTCCTGAGTATATATTTTTTCACTCTAACTTATTGCACCAGTTCAGCAGTGCAGCTAAAAAGAACAAACCCATTGCTAGCCTACCTCATTTTCCATAGGCGGTGCGTCCGCCGATAACATATATGTAATACTACTATATTGCTAGTCACGTATCTTCCCAATAAGCGGCATGAGCGTTGAGGGAGCGAGATAGAAAATACGGTACGCATGCGCATGTGTGTCAAAGTACATGAACTGTACATGCGCAAACGTTCAATGCGTTGAACGCATGCGTCTACTAACTATGCGTACAGACATATATAAAGGCAGAAAGTAATATAAAAAAGTTGCGTTTATTATATAATACGACTTATTGAATTAATATTATGATAAGAAAAAATGTATAAATAAAAAAAAACGAGATACATCATCTGTTTCTTACAATCCGCAAACTTTAATCAATTTTTTTCGTATTTCTGCTTTCTTTGGAAATCTAAAAATAATAATTTAATTATTGTGTGTGAACAATCTGTATACTTAATCTCATTATTGTCATTAAATTTACTTGTGCAAAGAAATATTTTTAGCTTGCCCTGTTTGCCTTTTACTTTTACACTTGTAGCACGATCGCACCATTATTATTATTTTTTTATCACTTTTTATAACTTTTTATAACAAATAAAAGTAATAAAATCACAGTATTCTATACTTTGACAGAAGTATCAAGAATTACACGATTTTATTAGGGTTAAGTTGGCTCAACGCGAGCATGCGCATTTGCGTCAAAGTACACGAATTGTGGGAGTGAGAGGTTGATATATGTCTGTCCCGTGATGATTTCGTCAGCTTTTCAGCAGTGTTGGCAATATAGTAATATTACATATATGATTATACCCCTCCCACCGCAATGCTCTCTCCAGTCCTCCATGCAGGGGTACGTTTCAAAACCTTACCCGGGTGCAGTGTTGGGCAGTCGTGGGAATAAAGTTGCGTCTGCGCACTAAGCAAACGCTTTGAATCCTCAGTAACGTATCTATGATAATCAAATATAAGGTATCGTTAGATCCCAGCAGTAAAAGAAATATGAAAGAAATTGCAGGGAGAGAAAAAAGTTTAGGTTAAAGAAATAAAATACATTAAATATAAATAGTAATAAGAAAATTTATTTATTTGTTATATTTTACGTCTGCAGCCGATTTTTATTATAAGAATATCAACATTTGTTGCGAGGGTAAGGGAAACTGCAGAAAACCTTACCAATATTCGAAAGAAACATTATACATATACATAAAAAATAATACATGCAAACATACATATATATATATATACATACTTAAATCCTAATATAATAAATACATATATAAACATTTTAATGTTTAACATAATATAAAATTAAATAAAAATAATATTATTCTAAGTCATCTCGAAATGCAAGCATTCCCAGGTTACTGCAACAGAACAAAATTATTTATTAACAACATATATACATAATACAGATAAATATAAACAAGTTTTTAATTATATGTATAATGTTAAAAGTTTAAGTTATGAAAAAAATGTTAATATTAAATAAATATTAAAATAAATAAAAATAAATATTTAATAAATAAAGTAAATAAATATTTAAATAAAATAAAATGCATGCACCTATGCACTGAGATTACAGAAAAACTGAAAGGCAAACATAAGTAAAGAAATGTTAAAGAAAAATGTAAGAAAGAAACAAAAATATTGCACTGCATTGATATATTTTATCACAATTTTATCACAATTTTATCACAAAATAAAACTAAAAAATTGCAGTAAATAATTGCACAAAAGATCACAGAATGGAAATCACAAAAAATGAAAAAAAAATTAAATAAATAACGAAGAAACTAATATATAGAATGAAATAAGAATAGAAATTGGGTTATTAGTTAACACTTGAATAAAAAGAGAGTACGGATGCTCAAACATATTAAAAGCAATGGCAAAACAAATCAAAAGCAATCATTAAAAGAGATTTTTAAAGAAGTTGTGGAATGAATAGAATGAATAGTTGTAGAATATAGAAAAAACAAAGTTAAATTGTTCACATTACAAAGAAAAGTTATAATAAGAAGTATGAGTATATAAAAGAGTATATTTTATATTAATCTTAATCAACTTTATCATTACTCTTATCAGAACAAAATAAATTCTTATAATTGTGCAATTTCAAGTGTGTTGAATCTACTTGGAAAGTGCGACAATTAATATTATTAGCTTGAAAACTTGATCGTACTTTACAAACGGCGTCTAAACAGGTAACATCCATCCGATTCCTCTTTTTATTCTTCACATCTGTAACAATAGAAAATATTCTCTCTGCTTCGGCATTAGAATGTGGAAGTGACAGAACTATATATACTAAATTTTCTAAATTTGGAAAAAACAGTTCATCATTAAATTTCTTTTTTTCTAGAATATTCTTCCACATGTCATCAATTTTTAAATTAGCCAAAAGAGTTTTATCCGCGTCATTGAATACAATAGGTAATATTCTCCATTCATAAGCTAAGGCCGTAATATCGGAAATTTGAAAACGTTTTGCTAAATTTCTCAAATCTGGAAAGGTAAGTCTACTTTCCTCGCGTAAAGCTATACTTGGATCTAAAAATTTCATCATTATAAGGCAATCGTTGTATCATTTCTTCTAACGCGGTTGTGTAAAAAGATAAACACGTGGATTTTATTTCAATAACAAATTCCGAAGATTCTGATTCTAACAACAATTCGCATTCTGGACCAACATAAATAGAAGATATAGGTAAAAAATTTTGCGGATTTAGAATATCTATACTAATTTCTTTTAACGCGTTAGGTAGCAAAAAGTTTTGTCCCATATGCTTTATTAAATACTCGCTATTTTCAGCTAATTTATGAATTAAAATTTTTCTACCTTGAAACAAAGCATTAAACTCATTAAAAAAATTTAAAGTATATTTTAGAAAAAGCATATATAAAAGCTTTAATTCTATTATCATTTAAAATATTAAAAATTGTTATTGCCGAATTATTTTTGGAATCTACTGTTTCTAAGTGAAAATAGTGTTTCAAGACTTCCCAATTTTCGAGAAGTCTAGTAACACACTTCTGTAAGACGAGCCATCTTGTGGCAGATAATTTTAAGATTTTACGTGATTCTACTCCAAAAAAATTTTGAAATTCGCACAGGATAGCTGATCTTTTTGCACTGCCAGAAAAATATGTTGCAACTGCATGTAAAACATTTTCGCAAGAATCCGGCAATTTTGTACAAGCTTTACTCGCAATAAGAGCTGAAGAATGACATATACATCTTAATACAACAAGACCCGGTACCTCTTTTTTCAAATTACTTACAAAGGAATGTCGAACTCCTGTCATCACGGAAGCATTATCGCAAGCTATTCCTACAATATTTGATAACGGTATACCTTTACTTTTAAAAGATTTTTCAAATGCAGCATATAATTTATCCGCGGAACAATCTGTGGCATTTAAAGAAACTAATTCAAATAATTGCGTGACACATTTTTGGTTTTCTAATGATACGTACTTTACTAAAATACAAAGCAACTTATCATTACTGATAGTAGTGCTTTCATCAACTAAAATTGAAAATTTCTGATTTTTTAAATTTGTAACAAGTTTTTCAGTTTCGCGTTTTCCTAAAACATTTTTAATTGTTTGTGCACATTTTTTTCTTGACAGTTTTAGATCGTGAACCACCTGTGGATCAGAGCAAGTTTCTTTCAATAAAGGGACCAAGTGATCTACTGTTTGAAAAACTATATTGTGTTCCGCGTAAAAAGTAGCTAATTTTATTTCGGCTGTTTTAACTTTATTCACATGGTCCTCATTTTTAATATTGTTATTGAGTTTAGGTAATAAAGCAGATGGTGCGACATTACGACTTTTATTTACATTCTGAACATGCAATTTCGTTTTGGAATATTTTACTAAATCCGATTTGCCACATAACAAAACTTTATTACAAGCCGTGCAGAGAGCTTTTTCATTATTTTCATGTGGCATTAACCAATCTTTAAAAATATCAATACTTAGCCAAGAATACTGGAATACTTTCATTTTTGATTTTCTCTTCTTTTCCTCAATGCCACTTGATGTTGATGGTTGTGGAGAATCCATCTTCTTGCACAATATCACTGATTTTTATTGCACTGATAATCCTTATACACTACGACAATATGTATCACTAAAAACGCGGGAAAACTACCATAGATCCGTTACGCCTAGATACATCTCTGGTAGCAGCCGACATCTAGCCGTGACGTCAGCTTACGCATGCGCACGAAGGTTCCTGTACGGGAAAAAATCCCACGACTGCCCAACACTGCCCGGGTGCACTATAATACTAGAAGTACTATAGCATACGTGACATATACTATAACAATTTCTAGTGTTATAGTTACCCGGGTAAGACTGAAATCACATGGTGCGGAATAGAAGTACGGAATAGAGAGTGCGTTATAGAAACAGCCAATCAGAGTTTTGCCACAGTATCTACGACATTTTCTGGAAAGCTCTGATTGACTGTTTCTATAACGCACTCTCTATTCCGTACTTCTATTCCGCACCATGTGATTTCAGCCTAAGGTTTTGGAACGTACCCCAGCATGCGCAAGACGTATTTCCGGACACTTTAAAAGAGAGATATTCTAACATAAGGTTTGTTCGCGTCGCTTGCCCCAACATGCTCCTACTCGCTCCAATACGCTCCAAACTATAGTATTACGTTACGTATACTATAGATTGGAACGTATTGGAGTGAGTAGGAGCATATTGGGATATTGCGACGCGAACAAACCCATAGTCGAGCTTGTGTGTTAGTCCATTTATATGTATATGTATAAGGTTTGTGACTCACCAATCGTTTCTCGCATGATACGTCTCGTATGGTTTATCCTAGTTTTTTGTGGGATGTAGGAAAGGAAGACACGCGAGGGGCGAGATCCGTAAACGCTAGACTAGTGAAAGCGATCGAGTATCAGGCGATATGTGGCTATGACACTTTTAAAATTCACCCAAACGGAATACATTGCTGTCATGTACAATGACGCATAGATGTCAAAATCATACGGAGTACTTTCTTTTTTTCAGCTGTTATCATGGGATCTAGATTAAGGCAAGTCTGTTTTTTTTTCCCGTTCAGAATCGCAAATTCTGATAAATTCTCTAAATTCCTTTTGAGTTTCTAGAACGTTTTGGCTTTGTACAGAATGTACTTTATGTTTTTTTTATACCAGCTGTAAAATTTTCAGATAAAAATGTTACAGTTTTATGAGTATTTTAATTAAAGATAGAATCAAATTTGATAAGTACTTAAAAATCTGAGTCAGATCTAATAATCAGATCTAATAAGTTTTATTTTTTAAGGTTTGAATAATATTCATAAGAAATATTCATAAAAAATAATTTTTTTGTCATTTACATTCCATTTGCAAAATAATTGATTCCGAGACTAGTTAGTAACGTTATAATGATACTTGTAGGATTTGAAATATACTTATTAGTAGTTTCTTAGTATTGTAAGGAATCATGTTTTTTACAAATAGTACTCCAACTCTAAGAATGAAGTTGTTAGTTGAAAGAATGTATAAAGATTTTAGCTAATTTTTTATTATTTTAAATCATATTTTTATTATACTAAATTTCAAGGATTAATAATTTCTAATATAACTTCTAATATGAAGAAAATAATGTTATCGAAATAATTGTCATTTTATACAATTGTTTTAATTTATAGAAATCTTAAATTTCTAATAAAATATTTGTTAAAGATTTGAACATATTTGATTTAGGTACTTGAAAGTAATATTCTAATATTTTGAGGTATTCATACAAGATTCAAATCTATTTTGTTAAATTTGACTTAAAAGTACTTTTATTTTTTTTAAATAATCGTAGGGAATTTGAAATTATGTCAACAGATTTGAACCTATTGTAAGATATTTAATCCTATCGTTAATTGTATTATAAAGTATAATCATTAGTCTTAAAATTTTGTTACAATACTTAAAAAATTTGCATTTTGTTCAATTTATATAAACATGGATTTATTTTGTAATATTTTCAGAGAAAATGTCAAACAACTTTTTGAATGCTTCTGTGAGGTAGCTGCACCAATAGGAGAGAAGTCAGCTTGGATACTCCAGAAATATCCCAGTTCCTTTTCGGATGAAGAGATACTTAAATCCGTTCCTAAATTTGCATATCCTTGTGAATTTGAAAAGTATGTTTCATCAATTATGTGTATGTAATGTGCACAATTATCTCTTCTTTTTATTAAAATATATCTCTATTACATCTTTTTATTTTAGTTTGTTGGTACAGCACTTTTCGTTCGTATTTACTAGCATAGATTCAAAATGGACCTTTGGATTCTGCCGTCACGATCCCAAAACGGAAACAGCTCTAGTAGTTTTAAGTGCGCTTCCATGGCACGAAACATTTTATAAGTTGGTTGAAACATATTAATTAAATGCTTATACGAAATTGATCAAACTATTAAACTGTGTTTCCATTGTAGTCTGTTAAATCACATTGCATCCTTGACCAGCAATGCCAATGGAGAAGATCTGTGGAAGTTTCTTGAGAATGTACATATGTGTGGAGTTCCAGTACCTGGAAATTCCATATCTATCCCTTTACCAAATTCTATAGCGGTAAATTGTTAAAATCTATCACAATATATATAATTTGAACAAACTGACAAGTATATTTAAATTACGTTACCTTTCTAATATGCAAACTGTTTTGTTTGAAAGTAAATACTTTTTAAATATTAAATTACTTTCAATGCATTAAATATATTTTATTTCTTTCAGAATTTTGTTTGTCAAAGCCCAAAACAATTTCAATTACCTAGTATCCCCGAAAATGTAAGTAATATTATCAAGAGCTTATATGTATACAGGGTGACCCATTTTAACTTCCCCACCGGATTATCTTGAAAGGAATGCACTTTCTGAAAAAAAGTTTCAGATATAAGTTTTAGTATTTTTCCCTGGCTATTGAATGGCGATATTGAATTTGACCTCGATTGTGAATGTGAAGGTCATTTAAAGGTCAAGTTAATTTTTTTAAATGGGAACCACTATTTTTTATTACATATTCTTGTAGCTGACTTCAAGAGCTTTCCAAAACACTATAATAAAGTATTTTTTTATTAAGTATTTTCCGAGTTATAAAGCTTGAAATAATTTCTTAATTTTACATAAACTGTAAAATATCTCGTAAAATATTTACTTTTCGATGACCTTATCTCAATACTTTTATGCACAGAATAATGAGAGGAATCAATTGGTGTAAAGAAAACACATAGTTGTTTTTAAGAAAAAATATGTAATTGTTAGTTACAAATTGCATATTTTTTCTTAAAAACAACTATGTGTTTTCTTGACACCAATTGGTTCCTCTCATTATTCTGTGCATAAAAGTATTGAGGTAAGGTCATCGAAAAGTAAATATTTTACGAGATATTTTACAGTTTATGTAAAATTAAGAAATTATTTCAAGCTTTATAACTCGGAAAATACTTAATAAAAATACTTTATTATAGTGTTTTGGAAAGCTCTTGAAGTCAGCTACAAGAATATGTAATAAAAAATAGTGGTTCCCATTTAAAAAAATTAACTTGACCTTTAAATGACCTTCACATTCACAATCGAGGTCAAATTCAATATCGCCATTCAATAGCCAGGGAAAAATACTAAAACTTATATCTGAAACTTTTTTTCAGAAAGTGCATTCCTTTCAATATAATCCGGTGGGGAAGTTAAAATGGGTCACCCTGTATATATATTTAAAACATAAAATTGTTAGGTACCTTTAAATAGTGATTTTACTGTTTCAGAGGAATTTGACTGAATATTATAGTGCCGTAGATTCGCATAATATGATGATGATATTTGCATCTATGTTATATGAACGCCGTATCATTTTCACTTCGAAACGTCTATCGAGATTGAGTGCATGCGTACAAGCGTGCAATGCTTTAATTTATCCAATGATTTGGCAACATATATACATCCCCGTTCTGCCGTTATCATTAATAGATTATTTATTAGCGCCTATGCCATTCCTAATTGGAGTGCCTACTCCAACGCTTCAGGTACAACAAAAATCTTTTTTTTCGAGAATATATTATTATTTAAAATAATATATGTCTTGTATATGTACACTTTAATATTACACATACATTAAAATGCATACGATATGTATATGATTATGCTATTGTTTGCAGAAAGTACACAAGAGTGATTTAGGTGAAGTCGTTATTTTAGATGCTGATAATAATACAATTGAGTCACCGTTTCAAGATTTGGAGTCTTTACCTCAAGATGTAGTGCGTAAAGATATATTGATATGGCACGATAAGATAACGTTAAGGATTAATATATATGTCTTAAGTAATAAAATAAAAAGCTTCTGCGTTGCAGATCACAAATTTGAAGAAAGCGTTACGTAATAGGCCAGCTCTTCTCGGAGATGGCGTATCAAGGGCATTCCTGCGTGCGTTAGTACAGTTAACCGCAGGTTATAGAGAAGCATTAACTTTACAACAGGGTGAGCGTATAACATTCAATCAAAATGCTTTCGTCGAAAGTAGGCCACCCTCTATGCAACCTTTTTTGCGAAAAATGTTGGAATTACAAATTTTTCAACAAGTAAGTACATTGTAGATATAGCGTAATTATTAACTACTTAATACAATATAATAAATGTAATAAATATTTTGGGTATTTCTAGTTTATAGAAGAAAGGTTGAACATGCTTAATTCAGGACTTGGTTTTTCGGACGAGTTTGAAATGGAAGCCTGTAGTTATTCAGTCAAATCGAGTAATAAATTTATGCAGCAGTACAAGGAATGGGCTTATACCATGCGAAAAGAAAGCTCCGCATTTTTCCGTAGTGTAAAAGATAAGGCATGTTACATTAATGTTTTAATTAAATCAGATTCAATATCGATATATTTTATTTTGAACATCTAATGTCTGTTTACTATAAAAGAAAATAAAATAATATTTTATTATTTTGCTATCTTTGCCAATCCAGCAGTAAAATCTTTGTAGGCCAATCCAGCAGTAAAATACGCCGTTAAATCAGTAAGTTTAAAGCACTTTATTTTGCGTCATGTACGTGTAGTATATTCTCATTGACATTTTTTACGTTACTCATAACTTTTTATATCATTTAGTACCTATTAAGATATAATAATAGTTGATATAGTCAATGGAAGAAATATGTTAAAATTGATGTCTATAGGTGAAAGATAAAGGCAAAGATATGAAAACGGCATATAAAGGATTAAAGTGGAAAGGTGTGTTTTCGTTATATTGGTCTCTAATCTTTTATTATTAGAATATTATGTTAAATATTTATTTATAAACATTTATTTGGAGGACAGGACGGTCTAATAGAAATGAAACCAGTATGAGATTTCATCAGCCACGATCGGCTCCCAGCTCGCCTACGTTAGACAGAAGACCTATTGGATTTACCCCTCCACCAAAGTCTCCAAACTGTGTATCAGTGGCAACTAGTTATCGAAAGGACTTGCATTTGCGGAATAGTAATTTTACTGACATAAGGTATGTATAATATGTACAATCATTTATATTGATTGTCTTTTTGTATCACTATACAGAATAATTCATCTTAATCTAAATCTAATATATGCAAATATTTCGAAAATATGCAATTTTCAAAAAAAAAAACTCTAAATAAGAATTGCATGGTTCAGAGAAAAATATAAATAATGGTAAAATTAATTTACAAAGAAATTTTCAAAGAAATTTTTTAAGGTCATTGTCAATAAAAGTTGTCATTTTTTAAAAATGAAATTATATAATTTTTTTACATAATATAATTTCTCTTCCTGTTAATATACATATAAAAGTACTAAGACCGAAAATCAATAGTTTATACTTTACTAGGTATTTTATATTCTGGCACATTTTAACATATATAGTATAAATGTTTTGTAAATGGTAAATATTCACATAAGGTTAATCCCCTCGCAAATGACTTTGACATATGTTGTCAAAATAAGGTTAATGATTCCACATAAGTATTCAACTTTCTACGCGAAACAAAGTCGATAAGTATTCAACTTTCTATTCCTCTCTTTTTGTATGGTGCCACATGAGTTTACAACTTTCCATGCCAAGTGAGGTCCACCTTTACTTCCTCCCTGCTTTCGAGAGGGATGAAACTACTTCCATCGTCATACGAGTTGAATTTTCGATTTTCTCCGCAAAGCAATAATCCGCCATCCTTCAGTGAAACTATTTTCATCATTGTACAGGTTTTTGACTTTCCATGCATAACTTTTTTTATTAACCGAGCTATGGAAAAGATTACTGATCTTAATCTTTTTAAAGATCAAGGTCAACATCAAGAATCTCACTTCGCGGAAAGTCGCAAACCCATGTGGAACCATACGACGATAGAAGTTCCACATGGGTTTACACGCGAAGCGAGGTACATCTCTAACATCCATAGAATTAGGTTTGGGTAGGTTATACCTTTTAGGAGTTTCGTTCTTCTCTCGTCCACACGTTTCCTGTGATAGATATCGAGGTAATAGATCTCGCTTCATACTGAAAGCAGGGGGTGAAGACTGGGGGCTGGACCTCACTTCGCGTATAGAAAAATAACTGTCTCATGTCTGTGTAGCTTGATCTATTTTAATAATATTAATATTAATAATATTAATACAATTAAATATTACATATAAATTTAACAATATTAATATTAACCCTTAGTCCCGACTCATGGGTCGTTTTCGACCCAAGCGAAATTTCAAAGTGCTGTAATTACCTCCATTTCTTAATAACAAACTATATAAAAAAATAATTTTTATCGAAATATTATGATTGGGACTTCAAGTTGAAGGTTGAAAGAAGCTCCATGAATTTTTTCAGATTTTTTAAAGCGTTTTTACTGATCCAAATAACGCAAAGACGCAAACGACCCATGAGTCGGGATTAAAGGTACCGAAAAGAACCGTCGGGACTAAGGGTTAATAATATTAATACAATCTTTTTTTCTTTAGGATTATAAGAAAGTAAAACTTTCCGTCGTGATAACAAAATTTAGCAATTGATTTGGCACCTTTTTCAACTTTTTAAAAAACAAATCAGGGATTTTACACTTGTTCTTTTTTATAGTCTCTATCATCGTCAGACTATATTTTTCTCTTATTTTATCACAAATCGGAACGGACGAATCAATTATTCGTTTTTTATTTCTGTTAATTTTTTTTACTATTTCGACCGGATCTTTTGTTAATAATTTTGATATGCAGGGTTTTTAAAAGTCTGGAAACGGTCAATTATCTCCGAAAAGAGTGGTTCTGTGGGAAAATGTTTCAGACAAAAGTTATAGGGTTTTAAGTGACGTCTTACACAGAAATATTACTATGACCTTGAAGAGTGTTGTCAAGATCACGTCATGTTTACTTTCAATTTCTTAACCCCCTATTTTACATATTCTTGTAGCTTATCTCAATAGCTTTCCAAAACAGTATAATTAAGTTAGTTTTAAACCATCCTGTATAAGGAATCATTATACATATAATGTGTTATGAAATTAAGCAAGACGACCTTTAAATTGTATTTGCTGGGCTTTGTAAGCACGTACATTTTGAAGAGACATGTGTCGCGAAAAGATAACAGTTCATCAATCGTTCAGCAATTATTATGTGGTTTCGTAATATTTTGTACAATTTGCGATAAATAATTCCTAAACTTCACAAATATGTAAAACGATCGTTAGCTTTCCGTTCAAAACACATTTTTTTTTTCGAATTGCAAACTGTGCACTAATAAAAGCACAAATTGAAGACATTTTAGTTGCAGAATTTTTAGTTGTTAGAAACAAAGACATGTGTTAAAAGATCAAATTTCTTGTTATTAAATAACTCATTTTATGCATCCCGGCAAAATACAATAAATCAATAAAATCTCTTAACTCAACAAGATGCAGGATTATGATATGATTTTAAATGTTGATTGTTATTATGCTTTTATTCTTTCTGAATAATTTTAGAGTGTCTTCGTTCGATGAGAGAGAATAATATTTAGAATCTCTTCTGGGAATAATAAATTTCAAGTTTCGAATGATGTTTTTTACATTTAAAACATCACCTTTCGGATTAGCAGTATGTGCTGTTTATGATCGCCCACTTGTCTCAGAAACATTGACTGACCATTTAAAGCTTTTTGAATTTAAATAAGCACGGCGACCGTTTGTTTGGGAACTGAGCAACTATTTGCACTTCTTGTCTTTCGTCTCCTTCTTCGACATCTTCCTCTTGCTCTTCTTCATATGCTCTCTGTCTCAATTACTTCTATTTCACTCTCACTCCCATCGATATTGAATTGTTTCTCGGATTCTTCAAGGACTTGTTCAACTTCTATCTCTTGCCTTACCGTTAACCTTGTAAACATAATTTACTCGATCGAAAAACACAAAAGCATTAAAATATTCACAGAATTAATTTCAAAATTAATTATTCAAGTATTTGTAACATTCATACCTCAATTAAGCAGGAAATAGGATGTAAAAGAGATGATGCCAAGTGACGTGCACTGACAAGGAAATCGCCAATCTGAAAATTTTAATTTTAACGAAACTTTGTACACATGTAGGGGAGGGGGGTAAATAGATGAATTTAGAAATTTTCAGTCCAAAAACGCTTTTAAAGGATGAAACCACCTCTCACATGTAGAGTAGCTTTTCACTTTCCTCGATATATCTCGAAAGTTATTCGAGATATCAAAAAATGTTTTATACAAAAGATTCATTAAAAAACCACCTCTATTTAACACATTAATATCCAGCAATTTTTGAAAAATTTTTTAAAATTATTTTTATTTTATTAGGGGAGTGGTTTTACCCCTTAGAACCATTTTTAGGTCGCAACTGAAAATTTCTAAATTCTATTTACCCCTCCCCCCTATGTGTGTGCAAAGTTTCATTAAAATCAGAATTTTTGGATTTGCAATGTTCCCTTGTGAATCACACTGTTCATCAGTTTGTTTTTTTTTTTTGGCTCCAATTCCGAATAGCCCACCTTGAAATTTTATGAAATTTGCTAGTGTTCTTTTTCAGTATCGCACACATGTAAACCACAAATTTCCAAAGTTTCAATCAAAATAGAGACTATTCAGAATTCTCACTATATATGTATATTCTATTTTGTGCGTGCGTGCGTGCGTGCGTGCGTGCGTGCGTGCGTGCGTGCGTGCGTGCGTGCGTGCGTGCGTGCGTGCGTGCGCCTGCGTGCGTGCGTGCGTGCGTGCGTGCGTGCGTGCGTGCGTGCGTGCGTGCGTGCGTGCGTGCGTGCGTGCGTGCGTGCGTGCGGACGTGCGTGCGTGTGTGCGTGTAGGCGGGCGTGCGACGCGTGGCGTGCGTGCGTGCGTGCGTGCGTGCGTGCGTGCGTGTAGTCGTGCGTGCGTGCGTGCGTGCGTGCGTGCGTCGTGCGATGCGTGCGATAAATGCGATGCGTGCGTGCGCGTGCGTGCGTGCGTGCGTGCGTGCGTGCGTGCGTGCGTGCGTGCGTGCGTGCGTGCGTGCGATGCGTGCGTGACGTGCGTGCGTGCGTGCGTGCGTGCGTGCGTGCGTGCGTGCGTGCGTGCGTGCGTGCGTGCGTGTGCGGCGTGCGTGCGTGCGTGCGTGCGTGCGTGCGTGCGTGCGTGCGTGCGTACGTGCGGTGCGTGCGTGCGTGCGTGCGTGCGATGCGTGCGTGCGTGCGTGCGTGCGTGCGTGCGTGCGTGCGTATTATAGATACACGAAACAAATTATTTGATGATCTGTTAACGAAATACTGATAAATTGTTAAATTTAAAATTGACATCTCTGTTAAAATAGTTTTAATAGCTAAACAGCGCGAAAAAGTACATTATACCTCAGATGAGAATGTACTTTTTCATGCTAAAAAGTTATTTTAACAGGTAGATAAAAATTTCAAATTTAACTTCTATATATATTTATTTTGTTACTCATTGTTATAAATCTAAGAGATATTATATATATATATATTTCTTTTATATACAGGGTGACCCATTTTAATCCCTCAGTCGAAATATCTTCCAGGGAGTTGGTCCTATCAAAAAATGTTTCAGACAAAAGTTTTGTGACTTCGAGGGGGACATAAGATGGTGTCATTGGTTTGACCTTGAAGAATTATTTGAAAGTCACATGAAAGTCACCTCAATTTTTTTAAATGGCATCCCCTATTTTTTATTGCATATTCTTGTAGCTTATCTCAAGACCTTTCCAAAACACTATAAATAAATGTTTTTTCGTTAAATATTTTCCGAGTTATAAGGCTTGAAATAATTTCTTAATTTTACATAAACTATAAAATATCTCGTAAAATATTCACTTTTCGATGACCTTACCTCAATACTTTTATGCACAGAATAATGAGAGGAATCAATTGGTGTAAAGAAAACACATAGTTGTTTTTAAGAAAAAATGTGCAATTTGTAATTAACAATTACATATATTTTCTTAAAAACAACTATGTGTTTTCTTTACACCAATTGATTCCTCTCATTATTCTGTGCATAAAAGTATTGAGGTAAGGTCATCGAAAAGTGAATATTTTACGAGATATTTTATAGTTTATGTAAAATTAAGAAATTATTTCAAGCCTTATAACTCGGAAAATATTTAACGAAAAAACATTTATTTATAGTGTTTTGGAAAGGTCTTGAGATAAGCTACAAGAATATGTAATAAAAAATAGGGGATGCCATTTAAAAAAATTGAGGTGACTTTCATGTGACTTTCAAATAATTCTTCAAAGTCAAACCAATGACACCATCTTATGTCCCCCTCAAGTCACAAAACTTTTGTCTGAAACATTTTTTGATAGGATCAACTCCCTGGAAGATATTTCGACTGAGGGATTAAAATGGGTCACCCTGTATATATATATATATATACAGGGTGTTTGATAATTCGAACGTCAACCGTAAAATGCAAGTAGAGTAGGTTAAACTGAGTAGAAAAGTCCTGTATCATTTTGCGATTTTCGTAATAATTAATGAGATATTAATTAAAGAAGATCGACCAATACGCGCGAATCTAAGCGCGCGGCGAGAAGAGACAACCCACGATTATTGTGTAGCGTTTGAGTACGCGGGGAGAAGGAACAGCCTACCGTTATTGTCTAGCATTTTAGCGCGCGGGGAGAAGGGATAGCCACAACCATTGTTACGCGATTGTTTAGGCGCGTGACAAAGCGTTGCGAGAAGCGCGTAATACTAGAATACCGCGGCGACCGCCCCGAATTGTTCTCTCGCATTGTTTTGCATCTCTCTCTCTCTCTCTTTCTCTCCCTCTCGGTAGGCTGTTCCTTCTCCCCGCGCACTCAAACGCTACACAATAATCGTGGGTTGTCTCTTCTCGCCGCGCGCTTAGATTCGCGCGTATTGGTCGATCTTCTTTAATTAATATCTCATTAATTATTACGAAAATCGCAAAATGATACAGGACTTTTCTACTCAGTTTAACCTACTCTACTTGCATTTTACGGTTGACGTTCGAATTATCAAACACCCTGTATATATATATATATATATATATATATATATATATATATATATATATATATATATATATATATATATATGTTTCTGTGTTTACGCGACGGTGCCTTCTTTGCTAGACATCGGTGCAGTAGATGATATTGTTTCTTCAGTTCGACTACTAGTATGCGCTTGGAGTGGGGAAAATGGTACTGCAATCCGGTCTCTAGTTGTTTTTTTATTTTAAAAAATAACATGAAGCATATACATATAGTAAAGAGATTTTTTATTGTTTTCTACAATCTATTTAAAATTAAATAGAGACAGACACCATTTTGCGTACTCCAGGAAGTTCAAGGATAATGTTTAATCTTATAAAAAAATTTCTAAACTATAGAAATTGAAAAAATCGTGTTACTGCATTTTACAACTTCGAAGAAAATGGTTTGCAATATCTGCAATACGAGACATTGTATTGTGACACATATTGGGAAAGCAGTTGCTATAAGATTAAGAAATAAGATTGTGTATGCGCGCGCGCGCACACACACACACACATACACTGTATGTAATGGAATTTTATTATGTGTTTATTATTATTTATATTTCAGCAGAAAACAATACTCGCCTTTAAGTCCTAGTTCTCCTGAAGAATCAGACTCTCCATTAGAGCGTATAAATATAGATCTTATGCATGAACTACGAGATGTGATATTTCCAAATACACCGCCTGTGGATAGGACGGTAAGTCTTCTACAATTTACACGATCTGTACATTACTATCTTACAATTTATACAAAAAAAAACAATATTATTAGTTGTCGAAAATGATGAAGGTACATTCACATAAATATACATAGTATCGTAGCTTTATTCTTTTACAATTGCACACATATTTTCACGCTTTCAATTCTTGGCTGTAGCAAAAAATATTTAACATATTGTAAGCAAACTGGATCTAATATCAATTTTTTCATTAATAAATTATCTGTTTGCTTTAGTCATATAAATCTCTGTTGCTTTTTGTGAATCGTTTATTTATATTTTTAACAAGCAATGAAACCATAATTTTCATCCAACATAAAACATAAGAAAAATTAGTTGTACCCAACATGTCCTCTAAATTACGTCCAACGAAACATTATATGTATACGACCTTCAATTCGTATGGAAATATTTTGCATGCTTGTATACTTGAATCATTTTCGTCCACTTAAGTTTTCTATCGACATTGTAATGTTCTTGATTCTTTAGATACTATCAATCTTTTAAATATCCTTTTGGAAATAGATAGTAAAGATAGTATTTAAATTAGATTGATATCTGTTAACATGTGTTAAAGATTGTTTTGCAAATATTAGTTGTTTTGTTTAATTAAATGTTCATGTATTTTATGTTGTACATCATCTCTGTATCATTAAATATAATGGCATACGATTCTGACTGACAACGGTCTCAACTAAACGTACTTTTATATTATTTATGCATGTCACTATGTGCATGCGTCACATATCGAGGATTGGTAGAAATATCCTTTTTAATATCAATAAAATTTAAGCATTTTGTAATTTGTTAGTTAATTTTTTGAGAAGAAGTAAAGAATTGTCATGCATCACTTTCAGTTGAAACCAGTACGCAGTTTAGACAGCTTGAGACCTGCATGGAGTGGGCACTTGCGGCACGGCCCTCCACCTAGTACTGTCATTACAAATCCACATAAAGTTTCCTCGACAAAACAAATTTTATTTTCTTCCTCGTCTCATCCTCTTCCCCCAAATAATTCGGCTCATCAATCGAGACCGTGTACTTCTAATTTAGTGACAAAGTCAAACAGTACTGTGAAGATTGAAACACCATCTTCACCTGTATCGTCCATGTCACACAAAAGTGCTCAACCAAATCGATTTTTACATGAATTGCATATACATAATGATTTCATGAAACCTGTCTTTAACTTATCATCATGTATTCATGAAAAGGAAAATGCGAAGTCTGAAGAAAGATCTTTTTTAAACGATAGAAAATTTAATCCGAAAGATATTTTTACACCGACCGATCCAATTTCAAATACATGGGACGGCGATCCTTTCGATAGATCTTTCAAAACATCAAATTTTCTTCACGAAGTAAACGAAGACGATCCTTTTGATACAAGTAGAGTATTCACACCTACATATTTGCAACAAGCTGCACCACTTTTTAAATCCATGGTCCCTTCAACATCCGCTCAATTTCATCAATTATCACATCTATTCGATACTACAGCTTGCTCTGCACAGGCTAAGGTAAACAATCATCGTTCACTATCTTTTGTATCTATAAAATTTTTATCATTTTTGATACGCGATTGTGGGGCCTGTAAAAATATAGTACTCGAAATGTCTCAGATTTACCATTCAATTACAAATGCTAGAAAACCAATTAAAAAAAATTAACTACTACTTTCTCAATATCGAGATATAGCAGTGGTTATTATTGCGAATTAATTATAAAGAATTTAAATCTTTAATTCGATAGAAGAGTCTCTTCAACAAGATTTAAAATTTAATTATTGAGTGGTTTAAAAAAAATAAAAACTCGGTAAATTTCCCTCTTTAAAATTAGCTTCTTATTTAGTATTTTCACCATGTGTTTTTTGTCCACATCCTCGATTTTGGCTATTATGGTAAATTTATTATGGTAAATTTTGTAGTAATTCACATACGAATTCATGTACTATCAAATTGTCAAACAATAATGTTAATGCAATAATGTAATTTTTTTTTTAATATGTATATAGAATGAACTGTTTTAATGCATCATTATATACATACTTGAGTTATATTTTTTATGATAGAAAAAAGTTTTCGAAAATGAAAAGTTTTACAGTTTTAGAAGAGCATGTACAAATCGTTAGTATAAAAAATAAAGATATTTAATATATCTTTTATGACGTGTCAATGTTTACTTTTTGAAATAGAATTATATGATTTTTTAATAACTTGATTTTTCAAATTATTCTCTCTCTCTCCCCCTCCCTTTCACCCCTCCCCCTCTCTCTCCTTCTCCTCCTCTCTCTCTCTCTCAAATCATTAAGGTGAAGTTATAAAATCAATACTTCATGAAATATTACATTATTTTATGTTGACACACTTTATAAGATATAGTCTGTCAAATATGACTTTATTTTTACAGACAGAATAATAAAATAAACAACAATTATACATTGATACAGTAAAGATATATAATTACATTTAACAAAAATTAATTTACAACTTGTAATTGTAAATTTCTTATATATATGTATATGTATATAGATATAAACGCATTCTATAAAAAATTTGTTACATGTTATCATAATTCCTTCATAGTTTCTCTCAAAATTGAAATTTTTATTTCAAATATTTTTTTCAAAATAAAAAACAACTAACGTACTCGTGATGATGCAGTACAATAGTTCATTCTGTAACAAAAGTTACGTATGCATGCACATTAGGTTTACTATTATCATTGAAAAATAACGTTTTGATATTACAAAAATTGAAATTCGCATTATTCTAACATATCAAATACTGCCTCAATTTATCGAAAATTAAACGATTGTACGTGTTTTTTTCTTGCAGGATTCTTCCGATGTCCCAGATTTAATACGGCTAGATTCAACAAATAGTAACGACGATTTCGATCCGCTTCTATCTAAATCTTCCGAATTTTCGAGCACAAAACAGATGAGTCAATCATTACACTTACCTGAAATAGGTGAAGGCCTTAGTAACCCCTTATATCCTTATTTTCAACAACCATTGCACAAAAATAGTGAGAAGCCGAAGACTTCTGATAACGTAGGTGATACAGATTTATTACAGGCGTATGGTATAGACTTTAATAAATTTAGTTTAGCCAATGGTGATAATTTATCCGCAATGAATACCGCTGCATGTAATCGAAGTGATAACAGTATTAATGATACGATAGACACATTCAATTTAACGTTGAATGCTGCTATTAAATCACAAAATAATTGGACGAAGTTCGAGTAGAATATTAGTTATTATTATATTATTATATAGGGAAAGCCCATTTTAAAGTTTGCACTAGAACATCTGTTTAGGAAAATATTTAAGAAAAAAATATTTTGCACGAAAGCGGAGGGTTCAGAAGAGCATATTCGATGGCAACCTTGACTTTGGGGAGGAGGGCAAAATTTCAAGATCGTTTCAAGGTCAAATTGCATTTTAAAAATGGGAATCTCTATTTTTGATCCCAGAAATAAAAAGAACAGAAAATTTTATGTTCAAATACGTGATCACTTGTTATGGGATTAAAAAAATAGTTAAAAATAAGGGTTTCCATTTTAAAAATTCAATTTAACCCTAAAGTGACCTTGAAATTTAATCCCAAGGTCAAGATCAAGGTTACCATCGAATGTGTCCCTTTAAACTTTTGTGCAGAACATTTTTTTCTTAAATGTTTTCCTAAAGAGATATTTCAATAGAAACTTTGAAAATGGAATACCCTGTATATATTATGTGTCTGATAACACAGCCCAACAAAATTTTCCTAATTTTACGTTGACTTACAAGTATAAGTCGATTCCGATAGGATTTTTCCCGCAGAATCCAAATATGCCTATAAAAATATTGAATTGGCTCTAGTTTTTAAACAACTGAAGGTCAAAAGGGTCGAATCACGCGATTTTGCAAAATTTTGAGCGTCTATCAAGAAGGAACGAGTAGCAATAAAATTGTCTTCCCGTGACGAAAAGAAAGGTCGAGTATTGTTCTTTCAAGATACGGAGCAAGAAATTAGATGCAGTGAATTTTAAACACGTGTTTTCATGTGTATGTGTGCGTGTACCTGTCTCGGCATTACCAACGAGACGGACGCAGTATGACTTGTGTGTGTGTGTGCGTGCGTGCGTGCGTGCGTACGTGTGTGTGTGTGTGTGTGTGTGTGTGTGTGTGTGTGTATCTACCTTGATGTCTTCCTTCCAATATTGTAAAGACTTCGTGAAATTGGTTTCCTTGTTCCTCTTCACACACACACACACACACACACACACACACACACACACACACACACACACACACACACACGCACGCACGCACGCACGCACACACACACACAAGTCATACTGCGTCCGTCTCGTTGGTAATGCCGAGACAGGTACACGCAGGCCCGCCACATAAGTTTGTGGGGCCCGGGACAAAAATCTTACCGGGGCCCTCTTAAGGAAATCAAAAATTGAGTTATAGGAAAATGAACACAAACGGAATTTGAGCACAAAAATAGCTAACTCCACATAACCGTGTCCTAAACCCTAAGCGAGCTAATCCCACATAACTCAGGATCTTCTAACCTCAAGCGAACCAATTCGACATAACACAGTGTTTGTTTTTTTAAATTGATATAATATTTACTAGTAGCACACCCAAAGTTATATGGGGTTAGCTTGCTTGAGGTTTAGGACACCCAGGGTTATGTGGGGTTAGTTCACTTGGGGTTTAGGACACCCAGGGTTATGCGGAGTTAGCTCGCTTGGGGTTTAAGATTTCGTTTAAGTTTTCGGGGGCCCCCCTGACCTGGGGCCCGGGGCAATTCGTCCCGGTTGCCCCCCCCTTGTGGCGGGCCTGGGTACACGCACACATACACATGAAAACACGTGTTTAAAATTCACTGCATCTAATTTCTTGCTCCGTATCTTGAAAGAACAATACTCGACCTTTCTTTTCGTCACGGGAAGACAATTTTATTGCTACTCGTTCCTTCTTGATAGACGCTCAAAATTTTGCAAAATCGCGTGATTCGACCCTTTTGACCTTCAGTTGTTTAAAAACTAGAGCCAATTCAGTATTTTTATAGGCATATTTGGATTCTGCGGGAAAAATCCTATCGGAATCGACTTATACTTGTAAGTCAACAAAATTTTGTTGGGCTGTGTAATAGGTGCAATCTACTGTAGATAGGTAGAGAAGGTTAAATTGAATAAAAAAGTTCTTTATTGTTTTGAGATTATGATAATAAATAATCAGAAATTAATTAATAAATATGTGCAAATCAGTTTGTGTGTCCGCGATTTGGTAAGAAAAGACAGCCCAGCGTTTATGACTGTTATATGCAGTAACCCTTGACATGTAGAATGGATCACTGATAGTGGTGGAGGGGTAGTTGTACGAGCAGATATTATGAGGTCACGTTCCATCTCTTTTTCAAGTAGGAGCGTAGTACACTACAATAGAGTCATAATGATGAAGTATGATCAGAATTTGTTCTTTTTTTATGAATAATGAAATGTTATCACTATTTTTTACGCAATAAGTAGACAGGGTAACATAAAATAGCAGCACATAATACACGTGAGTTACGTATCATAGTTACATAATCTTTTTCACATAACGTATGAATATTACTGTATGCAACATACATGTGAAAAGTAACAGATGCATCGGCTGTTCTACTGGACTATTTGCACAAAATATAATAATTGACCATCACAAACTATAACACGGTTGAACACAGATGAATACGGTTGAGCAGAACAAATTATTGCGCATTTGGTTTGAGACACGCTTGGCGTATAATATAGCTGATTTTGTCATGAAATACTGCAGCCAGTTAGGCTTTGCTAGAAAGAGACGGAATGTAACCTCATATTATCTGTCTCTCACTTTGCTCGTGCAACCACCCTCTCCATCACCATCACCGGTCCATTCTACATGTTGATGGCAGCAACCAATGACGTATATTGCTAGACCAAGCATCCCCTCAAGGGGGTGAAGCCGGAAGTTGGCAGTTTAAAACAGAGTAAGGACATTGAACGGCATATTCCTTTCTCATTCTATCTTGTAGACTGTCAATACTGTAATATGGCTGTACGAACAATCGTGCGATCACATATAGTAAGTTAGATTTTTAAATACATTGATAATACATTAAATAGAAAATATTGATTAAATATTTGTGCAATGCTTAAAAAAATATTTAATAATTTATATTGTGATCAATTGCGAAAGCAGAGAATTTTATCTAGTTACGGAGTATTACGGATTATTACGGATTAAGTAACAGGTTATCAAATAAATATAAAAACGTATTTTGTTTACAGGGATCAACAAGAACCTTCCCACTGCATTATCTTGTGATTCATTATATTTCAATAAGCCTTTCTGTAGTGTAATCATATTTTTAAAAATCTAACTTACACATGTGATCGTTCGTACGGCGCCATATTACTCTTGACTCTACAAGATAAAATGAAAAAGGAATAAGACCGTTCAACATTCTCACTCTGTTTTAAACTTCCGATTTCACCCTCCTACAAACTATTGACAGCAACCAATGACATATTACTAGACCAAGCATTCTCTCAAGGGGGGTCAAGTTGACAGTCTACGATAGAATGAGAAAGAAAATGTGGTTCAACGTTCTCACTCAGTCTTAAACTGCCAACTGCCGGCTTTTCTCCTCGTTTACAAACTATCCGAATACTTGGTCTAGTATAATATGTCATTGACAACAATGCATTAGGAGTGATATTATAAATAATAACGATTATACACGAGTGCGTAGAACTGAATTTCAGCAAAAATCGTAAAATTGTAAAGGTTTTCTGTTTAGTTTAATTTAACTCTCTACTACGACAGATGTTATATCTATCTATCATCCTATATATAATTAAAATATATGCATATGTATGCGTATGTATATATAGCGTATACAAAAACATACACGTATATAAATACAGTACATCCCTATATTTCAGAATCATTGAAGTCGAGCTATTCATCTACATTACTTTCCTCTAATCCTTTTATATAGGCCAGTAACGTTAGATTTTATTTATATGTACACCCTCAAATAACCATTCAGGGGTTGAAAGTTATATAAATCAATAGATTGAAACCCTCTGAACAACATATTAAATTGTTTCCTCACAATTTTTGTCCGTTAATTTGTTATTAATTAAAAAACACGAGAAATTTATTCCATGCTCGGATAAATCACTATTTTTTGCATATAATTCATCAAATCAATATAAAATACAATTATGAAGATAATAAAATTCCCTATCAACCGAGATCGAGAATGTATTCTCTAGACTCTGTCGTTTTTTAAATTAATTTTTTAAACTTTTTTTGTCGATTCTTCGCCAAACGATCAGCTGATGCGTAAGGCCCGCCCCTCCGCCATGTTGCGACTGTTGATTCACGTGACGCACGCGCTGCGCAACAAATTCAAATTTACATTATTAATGAAATAATGAAATTATAAAACTAATAGAGGAAATATTTATGTTTTTATTTATTGTATTGTTATAGGCACATTGGAATTGATTCTCAATTGTGGACCATCGACGGTACTCAGTTAGTGACTTCTTCTCCATTTTATTATCTTCATAATTGTGTGTATTTGATTTAGTGAATTATATGCAAAAAATAGCGATTTAACCAAGAATAGAATAAATTTCTCGTCTTTTTAAATAACAAATCAACGGACAAAATTTATGAAGAAACAATTTAATATGTTGTTCAGGGGGTTTCAATCTATCGATTGATATAACTTTCAATCCCTGAATAGTTATTTGAGGGTCCAAGGATAATTTTACTGGGCTATTATTCTTTTTCTTATTCTGTCCGCAATTGCATATTTACATAGTAAATAGATAATGGAAGAACGGATGATTTAAAATAAAGGGAATTTACTGTACATATGTATGTGTGCGCGCACTCACATATTATGATTGTAAATATACCATTAATCCTTATCTTTTTGTTATATATTATATTATATATAGACATCTTTATCATCAAACATTTGCATTAACATTTCTATTAATAAAATCATCATGTCAACCAGTAATTATCTTGCTACACCTAATAGCTGAAATGCTGTTTCGCACTGTATGCTGTTGTACATTTCTGTATATTTTCTGTATTAAAAGCCAATAATATCCATGTATGACCAGTGCGATATTTCGATTTCTATTATATAATTAGCAATTTTTCTGTTACATTATTATTCGTTCACGGATTGTGCCAGTGCGAGGACGTTATATTTTTATTTGGTAGCAATAGTACAAAAAGAAGAAATAATAAATTTGGACGAAAATTTTGATACTTTAATACTTTGTTAATTAATACATATATAATTAATATGTTAAAAATTTAAATATTATATTTACAAAAATAGTATTGTATATTATTGCATATAATATTGTTACATTTTCTTGTAAAATTCTGAGGTATTATAATTTCTACATTATATTCTTTTCTATCTATATCTTGCCAAAATTTTATGAAATACTCAATTACATGAGTATAATTTTATAAATACTTGTAGATGCTAGATAACAAATATGTAACGAAAGTGACTGCACATATGGAATAACGAAGGAAACTAAATGAAACGAACATACCGTACAATTTTATGGTTTAGATTATTAGATAGATCAATTTTACATTGTTACACACTTATTGGCTTTATAATAAATTAATGCAAAAAAAAGATGCATCGTTTCTAGCATATTTTTATCATTTGTTATCCTTGTTATCCCTGTTATCATCCTGTTTTCATCCTGTTGTATCCTGTACATATATGCAACTTTATTATGTATGATATATTTTTGCATATTCTGAAATATATTATGATATAATTTATGTATTGCCAAAAAATCATACATATAAAATTTAAGAATATTCTAATGAAATAACTTAAAAATCTCCATATCTTACACTTAATATTTTTCTTAATTTGAAAGTAAATAAACATTATTATATATTTAATACAGTATTATATATTTAATACATTTAACACAGTTTAAACGCGTAACATTGTTTAATTTAAAAAAATAGTAATATAACTATAATCCGTTTTTGTAAAACTGAGAACTATTTAATATTAATACTACGGACTATTAATATTATATTATTAGAAGATGAGTGGAAAAATCTTCCGACAGAAGAAATAAATAAACTATTTAGATTAGTAAAAAATATGATTAAGGGTGACTACTTTGACGAAAAAGGTAGCTATTCTTTTCAAAAGTCTCTATTCTTTTCATCTTGTAAATAATATTTTTTCAAATTCTAAACATTTTATTATTTTTTATTTTATAATTAATATAATATTTTATAATTAAATCAATGAAAATATTAAAATAATGAGAAAAATTGTTATACATAAATTTTATTTTATTTCATGTATATAGACATTTTTAATTGCAAATTGCAAAATTTAAATGTAATAAATAAAGTTTTCAATTTCTAAAAACTCTTATATTAAGCTCACAAGGAAAGGTCCCGAAATGTCTCCTTCCGATCTTGATGAGCTTTTAATATGTTGTTCTCCAGCTCTAAATAAGGAGAAAGTGTTTTTTATATATGTGCTCTCATATACACTTTTAGAGAGTGAAACATCTCTTTCACCCTCTAAAGGGTGAAAAAAAAATCAGTTTTTCTCTTTCGCAGAGAATATCTACAAAACTAAAAAGATATTAAAATATTCATATTGAAAATTAAATGGCTTTAAGATTACTATAAAACAGCAAAAACATTTTTTATTTTTTTATTTTTCAAAAGTCCCTCATCACCTAGCATTTTTTTTCCAAAATTTTGAATTTTTGTTTCCGCCAAATTAAAAGTTATTTTTTTACAACTCAACTATATATTCAACTATGAATTCAACTATGTATAATAAATAAAGTTATGTAATTTTATTTTCCAGAATTAATTATAAGCGTCTCTGTACATACGCTATTTGTACTATCCATGCGCTCAATTCTCTACGCAATGCATTTTCCTGTAATAAAAAATGACGAATACACTTGGAGGAAATTCATATATAATCACGGAAGTTTTTATGATTTACTTGAGTAATTATACAAAATTTGAGTTTAAACAATTATATAAAATTTGAATGTACACCCAAAAAAAAATAATTTTAGTATTAGCGGAATCCTCTAAATCTTACAGGATTTTACTCTTATATACGGCCTCAAGAGGAATCTTGTGAAATAAAGAGGAAAATATTCTAAGTACAATATTCTTAGAGAAATTTCGTCTTGTATCTGCAGTACAAATCTTACTGTTCTTAATATCAATTTCCTTTTGTATACAGATTATATAATATTGTTTTAAGAGGAATGTTATATATCCTTACTGGATTTTTTCAAATAAAAAAAGGAGAACTATTGTGAAATTTATTTATTGATAAATATTAATAATTAGAAATCAGAGAAAGTATACATGTTTATAAACTCTTATATTCTAGTTATATTAAAAGATACTTATATATATATATAAACATACTATTTATAAAGAAATTATGTATTAGAAAATAAATTATAATAATGTATAGCGAAACGTAATATATGTAGCTGCACTTCTCGCTCCAATTGAGATCACTGAACCTCAAACAACTTAAGAAGTAGAAGTACTACACAAAGCTTGAAATGACTTAACCAGTGCAGCTACTGCAGAATTTTTTTTATCATAACGAGTGGATATTCCATATAACGCTTGCTGAACAAAAAGCCAAGCTCCTTTAGCTTCATATGAATATTCGGTATTAAGGGATTGTATAGCTTTGAAACATACGTCAAATGCCTTTATGATGCTGTCAAATTTGTATTTAATGTTGTCTATGACAACATAACACGTATCAAATTTCTCTACAGAAGGTCCAACAACAGCAACAAAGGGTTGCACCCTTTTATTAAGTTTTAAGGCTATTTCTTGTCTCCTCTTTATAGCAGGTACTAGATCTCCAGGTACCTGCATATAAAAACAAAAATAATAAAAAAAAACTACTACAAATATAAAACATGTAATGATAATGGATGCTTATAAAGAAGCACTGGGAGTTACTTTTTGGTCATAAATATGTAGCCTTTGTATATTAAAGTATTTCATATTGTGTCCCAATTGTCTCAAGTAGTGATCGGGTTATGAAGATGAATTTTGTCAAAAACCAATTGTATTGTTTTTGAGAAATATTATTAAATAAATGTAATAGTATATGTGTGTATTTCTTGATAAAATTGATTATTTTGATAATCCTGTTATCATTTAAGATTTAGAGCAGAACACGAAATATTTTGATTATAAAGAGGCTTCCTATCTTTGGCCAAAAAGTAACTCCCAGCGGTTCATAAATTTAATAATATATATGTATTAAGAAAGATTTATATATAGGAAATGTAAAATACATTTATTATCAGAATACATAATGAAAAGTGTACGAACAGTATGTTAATACTGATAAATAATCTTACACTTGCTTCGAGAATAAAAGCATTCCGAGCTTCTGTAACATTAGCTTTTAACTTCTCCCCTGAATGACATTTAATTTTATCTCTAGGTGGAATCATATGAGGCAACAAAAATAATGTCAAAACAGATGCTGATTCTAATAAAATAAAAAATAAAAACATGTTTTAAGATAAAGGCAAAGATACAAAAAAAATGTGAAAAAATGTGAAAAAATTTCTTACAAACTGTATTGGATCTTAAAGTATCCAATAATTTAATGCCGGTGGGATAATAAATTGTACTAGATTTGTTTGACGAAAACTGATGTATTCTCTACGATATAGACAGTTACCGCGCTTTTTTTATTCACTCCATTACCAAAAAACAAAAGAGGTTGTCAATTAGCCAACCCAAGAACCTCATGGTTACTAGCATAGGTGGAGAGCGCTCCAGCGCAATTACCAACATAAAGCCTCAAACCTTAACATCCTGCCCCCCTTGGAAGGCATAAGCCTTTCAACCAGATGGTTACATAAATTGAAAGAGCTTACATGATAAAGGAAACGGAACATAGATGCTCAGGCGCTTATCTTAACAAAAAATGAAACTTACAACTAGTTAATGTCTATAATTAAAGGTACTTGTATCTAGAAACACAGCCCGGTTCATTAGTAGGTGACGAATAATTTTAAACCGACTCATTATCTTCAATGGGTAAGATACAAATCTTTGTTAATGCTCGCTCAGTTACTCCACGACTAGTGCGCACCTTGACGACTCGTATGACTCCATCCGCACCAGGGTATGTTTCTATAATACGCCCTAGAGGCCACATCATTGGAGGGGTATTTTCGTTTTTGATCAGGACCATTGTTCCCAGTTTTATGTTCGCTGCGTTAGAACTTCTCCATTTAAAACGTTGTTGTAGTTGTGCTATGTACTCTTGCGACCATCTTGACCAAAAATGTTTTCGCATTTGTATAAGTAGTTGGTACCGTGTTAATCGATTTACTGGTGTGTAATTAAGATTCTGTTCTGGTACAGCAGTCATTGCCTCTCCAATGATAAAGTGGCCTGGTGTTAATGCTTGTAAATCTGCTGGATCATTCGATATCGGTGTAAGTGGCCTAGAATTTAGGCACGCCTCTATTTGCACTAAAATTGTGCACAACTCCTCAAAATTTAGGGGCGTATTTCCTATAACCTTTCGCATGTGAGTTTTGGCAGACTTGACTGCAGCTTCCCATAAACCGCCAATGTGTGGCGAATATGGCAGTATAAATTTCCAATTTATGCCTTGATTAGTTACATATTGCTGCATTTGATCTTGTGTTTCTTTTTTGGATAAATATTGCTTCAATTCTTTTAGCTGATTATTTGCACCTGCAAAGGTAGTACTATTATCCGAGTATAAGTTAGCACATTTTCCTCTTCTTGCAATAAATCTTTTTAATTCAAAAATGAAGCTGCAGTTAAGTCTGATACTAATTCTAAATGTATCGCCTTTGTCGCAAAACACAAAAATCGCTAAGTAAGATTTGCTCGTTTTGTTTCAAGATATCTTGATATTAAAAGGACCAGCATAATCTATGCCTGTATTAAGAAACGTTCGGTTTTGTGACACCCTATCTACAGGTAGATCACCCATTATTTGATGCTGACTTACAGGTTTGGCACGAAAACAAATTATACATTTTCGTAAAACTCGGCGCACTGCGCTTTTGCCCGCAATTGGCCAGTATTCATTTCTTACCGCCGCTAAGATCGATTGAGGCTCAGCATGTAAATCTCTATAATGTGCGTCTTTTATTATTAACTCTGTGAGATGATGTTTATTAGGTAATACGATCGGAAATTTTCGCGAGTATTCTATAGGTGCGCGAGACAATCTTCCCCCCACACGAATGATGCCCTGTGGATCTAGAAATGCACGTAACGTTATTAATTTGCTTTTGGAGTGTAGTTGTGATTTGTTGTGAAGATCATGCAATTCTTGTGCAAATTCGTGTGATTGACAGACCTTAAGGATTGCAATTGTGGCTTGTTTTAATTCTTGTGCTGCTAAAGGGCCCGTTATCCGGGGTGTCTTCTTTGGTGAGTTCTTGATGAACCTTAGACAATACGCTATCGTTCGTTTCAATTTGGCGAAAGATGAGAATTTTAGTAAGATGTCTGCGTCTAGTAATTCTTCTTTGGCATGTGCAGCTATTATTATCCTACGTACTTCTGGTATTTCGTCTTGAGTATCTTGCGTCTTGAAAGGTTGAAAGATTGTATTGCAATGCAAGAATTTTGGTCCGTTCCACCAAAGACGCGCTGTATATAACCTTTCTGCGTTAAGTCCTCGGGATATTGCATCCGCAGGATTTTCTTCTGACCTTACATGATACCATTGGGTTTTTTCTGTGGTTCGTTGAATCTCTGCTACTCTATTGGCAACAAACGTGTTCCATTGATACAGCTCCCCATTAATCCATGATAATGTGATCATCGAATCGCTCCAATAATGTGTGTCGTGTATCTGTACGCTTAAGGCTTGCCGAATCCTGTGACATAGTTTGGTTAGTAATACCGCTCCACACAATTCTAGTCTTGGTAATGACAGCTTCTTGACGGGTGCTACTCTAGATTTTGCACATAACAATTCTATTGTATATTTTTGTTTTAAGTTTACACTGCGAACATACACACAAGCTCCGTAGGCTGCTTCGGATGCATCACAGAATCCATGTAATTCTGTTTTGATTGGGTTGTTACATAATACTCTTCTTGGAATGGTTATCTGCTCTATGAACGAAATTTGTGACTTCCACTGTGTCCACATGGTGCGTATTTCTTCCGTAACAGCTTCATCCCATCCACTTTTTGATTGCCACAGTCGTTGCAATATTATTTTGGCTTTAACCACTACTGGTCCTAATAATCCCAGAGGATCATATACTTGTGCTGTACTTGCTAAAATGATGCGTTTGGTAACATTTCCTTTGTTCTCTTCTATCTTGATGCGATAATGGAACGTATCGAGTTTGGTGTTCCACCACAACCCTAAGACCTTTGTTGCTTCTCTTATTTTTACTACTTCTTCGCTAGACGATTGGTCGCAAATCTCTGGAACATTGGAGTTCCACTTTCGTAACTCAAACTTTGCAGTAGCTAGTGCATTAATTACTTCCTGTCTTAGCTGCTTAAGCTCGTCTTTACTGTGTGCACCTGTTAATAAGTCATCTACATAAAAGTCGCGTAATATTGCTTTGCTGCTACTTGGCTGACTCTCGGCTACTTGTAGTGCTATTTCCTTTAAGCACCTGACAGCTAAAAATGGGGAACTTGACATGCCATACGATACTGTATTTAAATTAAATATACGTGGAGATTCTTCTCGCGTCCACCGCCATAAAATGCGTTGTAAACTACGATGTTGTTCTACTATGCCAACTTGTCTGTACATTTGCTTGATGTCTGCAGTCATTGCGTACCTGTGCTCTCTTAAACGTAGAATGATATTATATAATTCTTCTTGAATAGTTGGTCCTACCATAAGAAAGTCATTCAGCGACTTCCCTGATGATGACTTGCAGGATGCATCAAACACAACTCTCAATTTGGTGGTTTTGCTGTCCTCTTTGATTACAGCGTGATGGGGAATATAGTATGAGGGACTTTCATTGACTATACCATTTTGAATTTCTGTCATGTGCCCTAATTCCACATACTCACGCATAAATTCATGATATTGTCGTTTGACCTCCGGCTGTTTGTCCAATTTTTTTTCTAACGATTTTAAACGCTTTTCAGCAATGTTGTAGGATTCGCCCAAATTTTCGATGCCGTCCTTTAACGGCAGTTGTACGATAAATCTACCCTCATGGTCTCTTCTATGAGTATTAACAAAATGCTCTTCACATTGAATTTCTTCCCTTGAGCGATGAGTAGTTTCTTCTAATTCTTCTATCAACCAAAATTTTTCTAATTGATTCTTGAGCATTATGTTAGTAGAGATTCCACAATAGGTCTCATTGTTACAGCTACAGCTATTATACGGTGCCATGACTCCTGAGATGATCCATCCGAATACTGTTTCTTGTAGAACCGGCAATCGTGGAGATGTTTTTATTTGTTTGCTGCGTAAAAGATTCCAGAATATAGATGCACCCAACAAAATGTCTATATTACTAGGCGTGTGGTATGTAGGATCCGCTAATTGCAACCCTTTGGGAATGTCAATCTCCTTCTCATTCAACTGCAACATCGGCAACTGCTCCGTGATTTTATCAATAACTAAAAATGGAAGTTTGATTTTAAAGGGCTGTATTCGAGATTGAATTATTGTGCACACATGCTGGACAGCGTTTATGGAAGTATTCCCAATGCCAATAATATTAGTGTCACCTTTTTTCTGTTTTAGTCTTAACTTATCGCTAAACCTTTGCGTAATAAAATTGGACTGTGATCCGCTGTCCAACAGGGCACGACATTCGTGTAAGGTTCCGTTACAATCACTTATAAATAAAATTGCAGTTGAAAGAATAACTTGAGGAGATGCCTTAGTTGTGCAATGACTTAATGACATCTTTTCCAAACTTAAGTCCAAGGGAGTGGTTGATGGCTCTTGGCCTTGTGTTAGACTCACAGAAGTTTGAGCTAAAGCTCTTGTTTGATTATCATTTGTCGGATTAGTATCGGGTTTAGCCTTGTGTAAAAGCGTATGATGATAACCCATGCATACCTTGCAATTAGGTGCCTTGCAATTTCGCCCATGATATTCTTTAAAACATTTAATACATAAACGCTTTGCTCTCACTTCTGTGTTTCTATCAGATACTGACATGTTAAGAAATACATTACATTCCTGTAATTGATGATCATTGGAGCATACCGAACAAGAAGATTTGTTTGCCGTGACACATGCTTGCGACACATTTTTTTGAAACCCTTGAGCTGATTTAATACTACCTCGAGAATCACCGTCACTTGGGGATTCTTATTTACTCGAGTTACTGCCTCTAAGAATGCACTTCGGCTATTTAAAAATTCCATGAACTCTACTAGAGTGGGAAATGCTTCAATCGTAGACCTCTTGGACTCCCATTCTCTTCGAGATCCCTTATCTATCTTGGGTAAAAGAATGTGAATGAGTAGTGTGCTCCATTCATGAATTGGCTGACCTAATTTTACCAAAGTTTGTGTATGCTGCGAAACATTGTCTGCTAATATTCTGAGATCTGTATGAGATTCTTTCGTTATAGTTGGCAACTCTAAAATCAGTTGAATGAGATACTGAACAATTAACTTTTTATTTTCGTATCTTTGTTTTAGCATATTCCACGCTACTACATAATTGTCATTTGTTATCTCTAATGAATTAATAACCTTGGCTGCCTCACCAGTGAGGGCAGATCGCAAATAATGCAATTTTTGCACAGCTGGTAGAACAGTACTGGATGCAATTAAAGACTCAAACAGATCTCGAAATGGTATCCAATTTTCATAACTGCCGTTAAATTAAGGTATATCAATATTCGGTAATTTGACTTCTGGCCGAATCGCAGGCTGTTCATTTTGCATGACAGGCTGTATGGCACCTTGAGGCCCTTGAGATTGTACTCTAACTAACAGACTTCTTGCCTTGGTAACTAGCTCGTGAAATTGATCTTCGAATTGCCTTCGTTCAATTGATTGAGCTTCAGAATCGTCAATATCCTCTATTTTAATTTGTATATTGTCGAACTCTGACCAACAGTGCTCAAGCTTTTCTAATCGACTGGTCAATTCTAATCGTTTTTCTACTTCTGTCTCAATTTTTATTAAGAAATTAGCAAATGCTGTAAGCCTTGCCTTAACTCTGCCTCTTTGTCTTACTAACTGTTGCATTTCAGCCATAATGCTTATGTGTAATTATTTACTGAACAGCGTGCGATTCTTTAACTCTAGCTTCTATAGTCAGTCTTACTTACGTGATTATTCCTATCTTAGTTCAGCTTGCATATTTTTTACCTGAGTATTACTTACGTATGCGTTTGTATTATACGCTTGCTTACGCTTATTCTATCGGACAATCGTAGATTCATGCAATGGAATTCCGCTGGCTTATTTAATATGACACGAATTCAAGCACAGCTTTCTTGTTGGTCCCACAAATCTGTCCTTGAGAAGATCCTCGTATCTATTTGATAATATCCGATATTCCTTGTACGCGCAATGGCTGCCGCTTGCTGTTGCCACGCAGCGGCCGTTCCTTTCCCAAGAGAGACGTCTGTGTGACTTGTATTATCGACCGTGATCTCCTTATACTTATCCCAAATCCGGCTCGAAGGACGAATATGTAATGGATCTCAAAGTATCCAATAATTTAATGCCGGTGGGATAATAAATTGTACTAGATTTGTTTGACGAAAACTGTGATGTATTCTCTACGATATAGACACAAACCTAAAGACAACTTTTCAACATTTAATTTTTTTAATAATTTTTTTCCAAATGTATCTTTTAAAATAAATTTCTGCTTTCATCAATTCCTCCAAAAGAGGCATATATCGTTCCCAAGCAAATACAAACGCAGAATCTTTGTCTGGATATTTTTTGCGAAAATCGAGTTCAAGCTGATAAAAAAAATAGATAATTTTTCAATGAGCAACATTAAAAAAATATAAGTCTCAAGAATATTTGACAATTAAATTATAATATAAATGGTTATGGTTAGACTTTTTTGCCAGAATATTTTTAGCAAAGTCACTTTCTTAGCACTAAAGTGACAAAAAAACTTTCAACCCTAGCTTACCACACTTCGATCCGATCGACTGAAGTGTCTCAGATTTCTAGTTTTTATATTTTATGCATATTTTGTAATAACTTCCATTTCAATCCATTTTGTGAACTAGCTTTTATGACGTGATTTTATGACGTTAATTATACATATATATATATATATATATGTATGTATGTATGTATGTATGTATGTATGTATGTATGCAGAGTATAAAAAGTAAATATAAAAAAACGAATAATGAAATCAATACGAAAAAAATAAAAATTGAAAAATAAAAAATTTTTATACCAAAGTATAGCCCTGAGGAAGTGATAAAACTTCCCATTCCTCATAATAATTATTTATTGGCAAAGGAGCATCTTTCCCAGTTTTATTATCCATAAGCATTCTTTGCCTGAAGTCATATGTAATTTCCCAATTTTTCAAAATATCCGGCCAAGGTTCACGGCTGATCTTTAACCATCGAACTGCTATTTCAACAGTTTCATCATTTTCTACACAAAAAGATACACGGTAAAACACTCGACAGATTCTTTTTACACACACACACGCACAGAGAGAGAGAGGGGGGGGGGGCAGAGGGAGGGAGGGAGAGTTCATGTAATACAAGCTAATAAACTAAAACATTTTTCCTATTATCTTCGATGGAAGATTGATCTTCAGTTTCCTTAGAGTCGTTTTCATTATATTGCCTCAAGGGATATGCAACACCCAACTTTTTCAGTAACGATTTTGTATTTCGTACTTTATCCACAAGTTTTCCAGCAGCATTTTTTTGAGATGGGCCATTTGTGTATGGCAGGTAGTAATAGGTATCCTACAGAAAAAAATTAGTATGTATAGAAAACAATGGCAATTTAAAAACAATACATATTATAAATAATAATTTTGACAGAACAAATTTGATTTATTGTAAAGGAACTTAATAAGAAACTATCTTACTTCAGTCTCAGTAGGAAACACTTCACAGATTTTTTTGCTAACGATTCCAAACTCGTAAGATGAGGGCCTAGATAAGATAATTATCTTAATTATACATAGAATTCTATACTAAGAATATTAAAAACGTTTAAAAAATTTACAAAACATACTTTTCGTTTATTTTAAGCATATGACTTGCTACAATATCTAAGAGAATTCCTCTTGCTTCTGCATTTAAGAAGCCATGTTGTTTATAATAAAATAATATTGCGTCACCCTTTATATGTTCTTGCAAAATCTGTACCAAATTCTATAAGATAAGAATTTATTAACACACAGCGCAATGAAACATATGAAATAAAAAATTATATCTAGCCTCAAGAACAATAGGATATCTTAAGAAAATTCATATGATGAAAAAAAACTAAGATGAATATTTAATAAATTTACCAAGAAATCGTAAGACTTTAAAAACTCTTAAAAATTTTTTAAATGTCAAAAAGTTAATCTTAATACTAGAACAGCTACTGAGATTTTCAGTTTTTTAGTTTTTTATCATTTACAAATTCTTTCTGTGTCTCATTTTTGTGGATTTATATGGAGGACTAGGTTTCCCCGACTTTTCAACAAATGACCCTTCTCTTTCGTCAGATCAGATTCAAAGAAATGGGAAAAAAATTACAAATGGATCAAAAATATCCACCGCCGTACTAGTGTGTTAAAAGATATATTTTTAGACATATATGTTGCGTAAACGGAAATAGAATCAAAACATCTTTTATACATAAATGATATTTGAACTGTATTTCCGTTTACGCAACATAAAATAAGTATTGTAATTTATAAAATTAATGACTAAAGTTACCCTAATTACAATTAATTGTTGTGGTAAATACACTTACCAGATTCTGATATTGTGTTTTTGCAAACCATTGACAAAGTCTTTTAGATGTACGATTCTCTTCTTCTATATCCTGTGATCTCTTAGATGTATCACTTTCTCTTTCTTTTACGTCAACTTTGAGAATTTAAAGTAGAATTGGATGTAGGTAACTCAATGTAGGTAATATAATTTTTTTCCTGTGATAGTAAGAAAGACAATGCTTTAACTTTTATCTCAGGTATAATATCATGACTTGAAAATATATATATTACATAATGAACAATATATTAACTGTATACACTAATTCTTTAATAATATAAAATTAAATATACTAACTTCATTATTCATTGGAGAATTTGGATCCGCAATAGCATCATCATCATCTACCAATGGAATAGTAAATTGACCATCAATATTTACCTAATAAATAAGATAATACAAATAAAAAAATAATGTTTTCTCTTGTAATACCAACAAAATAAAATCATTAGAATGTTTAAGAGTTGGTATAAAAATAATTAAAAGTTGGTATCTAAACATACATCTGCTAACTTAATTTGTTGAGTACACTCCTGTATTTTATTCTGTGCACTTATGTTTTCTAAAAGCACAATTCGGTCACCAACAGGCTGAATCAACTCTTTAGCAAGGTCAGGAGTGATGAGAAATAATCTGTCAAAGGTAGTTATTGCATTCTCTATCAACAAAACAATACAGGTCTCCGTGTAATATGAAGGTATCCGTAGCGTACGCAGATACCCGAAATGATGCGAGTACTTAAAGCGGGTATGCGATACTGGGTCTGTTCTTTTCAGCTGCACTGCTGAACTAGTGCAATAAGTTAGAGTGAAAAAATATATATATGTCTCATTCTAACTTATTGCACTAGTTCAGCAGTGCAGCTGAAAAGAACAGACCCACTCACATCGTACGGATATTCAAATTATCCAGGTATCCGCAGAATCAGTCCAAATCCGTACAATGGGTATTCCGGGCGGGCGAATACTTGGATATCCGAGTATTCCGAGCTCTAATAATAAGCAATGCAGTATGATAAGCAGATATATGTACTTACGCTTAAATGTAGGCCAGTACATTTTCAAATTGATTTTTTCTAAAAATTTTTCAATTTCACTCATTTCACAATAATTAAAAACTGTCCGGTTTATTAATAAAACAACACTGCCCGGGTATTGCGGTCACTGCAACACGTCAAAACTTTTGACACGTCTGAACACGTTCACGGTCTCGATGAGACTCTAATTGTTAACAAAACAGCATCGCGGTTTCACAGCTCTTTTGTTTCCTTCTTACTGCGCCTACCTTCTCAGGCATACACAGCGTAAGAGGCATTCCGCTTTAAGCAAACATATTCCTCTTAATACAAGAGGCAAACCGTTAGAATAATATCTAGTAAATTTTTCATGATTAGTCCACTTTATTGGAAGAGGAATATTCTATTTGTAAAAGTTTTTGCTTAGAATATGGGATTACAGGAAATTCCACTTCGCACAACTAGAATACTTTTTTTTGGGTGTATAATAAGATCTAAAAACACGTTCACGTCTCCAGCAGCACTTGGCAAGCAAACACACTTGGCACGCCCGTTTTATTTTTAATATACTGTATGAGAAACTAATTATTTATTAATTTTGAGACTTTTCGTAATTAATAACAATTATTAAATGCCTGTTGCTAAAAGTTTGCCTATCTTCAAAATTTTTCTTTAATATAATTTGTTTATTACAGAGTTTATTTTTATTTTTAGTATATTTTTTCTGCCTCTCGCATTATGCTATCTATTTCATATTCATATTTTATTTTGCTTTTATATCTTATATTTTTTAATGTCTTTTTTATCATTTTATATTAATTGTAAATTCAAATTCCATTGAAATTGTAATCTCCTAAAATTGTATGTAATTCTTTAAATCTTTGCGTTAAATATTAAATCTAATTTAATGCAAAAAAATATGTTTACGAGATAGTATCCAAAATATATTTGTATATAAATGTAGTAGTAACATTTTGAATTTACTTCTTTTTAATGATAATATTTGGTCCTTTTCTTTTTAAATAAGCATTATTTTTTAGTCTAATATTTTTTAAGTGATAGACTAGAGAATATATCTATTCATCATTAAGCATACATATGTATTATTAAAAATTGAAATCATATCTGTCACGAACTGATTGAGAGTATTTGTTATCCGTTTTTGGGTTAATACACTCACTTTATTTAAACTAGGTTGTGTGAGTAATCAGTGGAAAAGATAAAGAATTTATAAACTTATAACAGGGATGCAAGTAAATTTATAGTTTATTTATGAGATGCTAGCATATGAGATGCTAACTTCATATACGTTGATTGCTCGCTTGGAACCTAAGTCTTTTTACTTGAATATGTTTACCTGCTCTTTGGAGGATATTGAGAGGATTTATTTTTATTATAATTTATTATAATTTTTGTCGCAACACTTATTCACAGCGACAGAATTTTTCAGCTTAATTTCGTCGCTACACTCCTCAGCAACGATTTAGTTTAGTTTGATTCCGTCGTTTACTTCTTGGTAGCGAAAACTTTAGATTTAAGAATAAATGACTGATTAAAATTGAGTATAAAATTATCTTTATTTAGAGAAGAATTTCCTAATTACAGGTATTGCTCTTAATTTAAGATTATAAAGTGAACGAAATGTCAAGTGAACTAATGGTTGTCTGGAAGACGACGTAAGAGTTGATAATAGTTGATAGACAAAATTAGAGCGACGTTTCTTTCTAATACGTTTCTACACTAATTTATATCCAAAGGATCAGAATTCATTTCCCATAAATTTCTCACCATTTCGTACATTTTCTAATGGGAGAGGAGAGTTCTCAGGGTAAATCTATGTCAGACTCGCAGCTTGATAACAATAATCGCCTGTCTTCATCAGCAATTGGATAATAAATCAACATAATTTTCTAACATCTGCGTATGATTTTCTAACAATCCTTTAGTTCCACTTATAAATTGAACTTTTGAATTAAATTTGGCCGTACATGATATATTTAAAAAATTATTATATTTTTAAAAAAGGTAAAAAATGGTGTCAAATGGTGTATACGTGCTTCTTTTTGCATTAAACATTTATATAAAACATTTGATATAAAAAAACTGATGCCAACTTATAATTGTCAGTTAAATCTAATATTTCAATTACATTTTATACTTTTACACACTAGTGAATATAAATCATATTTTGTTAATATAAAGAAAGTTATGGAAAAATTAGAACTAAGCAATAGTAAAAAAAATTGCTAAACCTGAAAACATTTTCAATTAATAAAAAATAGACAGTTTCACGTATTTTTGTCACACAACGAAATTATAAATATTATTACTAGTATTTAATTACACACGCACGCATACATTAAGTTCTGTTTTCATAAGTATTATAAAAATAAATTTAAATTATAAATTAAACAAAAGCTGGTGCCAGATTTGTTATTAAATCTTTTATACAAATATTATCAAATACTTCGATTATTTTGTAAAATATTTAGAACAAATATTTTTTATATAAAAATGGAACAAAAGGATATACACAAATTCGTAATCTCAAATAAAATTCTATTTCTCTTATTAATCGGAAATAGTTAATACGAAATTTAAAATATTATTCTACAAAACATACATCAGAATTATATTCGTATACACATTTGGATGGCAGAAACGCACCTGCTAAAAGCACAATGTAACCTAGAATAATAAATACTAAGATATATTACTATGGAGAAAGTCAATGTAGAACTTACACTTTATTAGTTAAAAATCTTTCCAACAATAAACATAATCACGAACAATCACAGACAGCAATAATAAGTGCTGTGATTGTAATTCTTTCTCATATCAAGAAGAGATAGAAAGTTTATATAGTTAAATTAAAGATAAAATTAGCGAATTTATTTCAAAGAAAAGCATAAATGGATGCAGTTCCACTGAGATGCTATTTACTACTGTATTTGATATGTAGAAGTTTAACACAAAACTTATTAAAACATAGGAATTTTTTGTCATTAAAGGTAGGACCGAAAATTTTGAATAGCTCGTTTTGCCACGATTTCGTAACTTCTAAAGAAGCAACCTATTTTTAGGATCCTTTACAAATTGAACAATGTTGTTTATGAAAGTTGTTTTATTATCATTATAAATAACATCAATTTTTATGTGAAACTTAGAATTTTTTATTCATGTTATTATTATTTGGTAACATTTACATTTTTCTAAGTCAATTTTTCAATTTCTAAAGCGAAATGCTAAAGCTAAGAGAAAACCAGAAAATAACAGATTCATTAGAAATTATGGAATGTAACAAAATGCGAGATATTCGAAATATTTTATCTTGTCTTTAACGATGGACAACTCCTATATTTTTAACTATATTGTAAGGATATTTCATAGTGGCGCCTCTTGTCCGACGCCATATTGCCTGTAGCATAATTGGCTGCTTGAGCAGCCAATGAGGAGAGGTGAGGTGACATCTTGGTCTCGCGCGGCTTTTCGGGGCTCGGGCATTCGTAGTCTGACCGCGGACGAATAGAGTTATCTTTTAATAAAGTGTTATATCGGCTTACGGGCGTACACCGCGTTTCCCTTCGCTCAATCCTGACACCCCTTACAGCCTCAGAAGTGGGATACACGCGTGTGTTTTTTTTTTTTATTAGCTCGTTTCGCTGATTTAATTTTCTTTCGCAAGGGATCGTTACGGTGGTGCCGGTTGCGTCAGCCACGCTTTTTCGTGTGCCCACGTGCGTGCTGTTTCTTCGCGTCCGCGAGCTGCTGGTATTTTCGATCCTCTCAATTTCGATTAATTGTCAATTTAATTTTCTTTCGCGTGCGATCGTTGCAGTGGTGTCGGTTGCGTCAGCCACGCTTCTTCGTGTTCTCACGTGCGTGCTGTTTCTTCGCGTTCCGTGAACCGCTTGCATTTTTCGATCTATTCAATTTCTGTCAATTTAATTTTCTTTCGCGAGTGATCGTTGCAGTGGTGTCGGTTGCGTCAGCCACGCTTCTTCGTGTCCTCACGTGCGTGCTGTTTCTTCGCGTTCCGTGAACCGCTTGCATTTTTTGATCCATACAATTTCTAATTTCTAATTTTTTTTTTTTTCGCGTGTGATTGTTGCAGTGGTGTCGGTTGCGTCAGCCACGCTTCTTTGTGTTCTCACGTGCGTGCTGTTTCTTCGCGTTCCGTGAACCGCTTGCATTTTTCGATCTATTCAATTTCTGTCAATTTAATTTTCTTTCGCGAGTGATCGCTGCAGTGGTGTCGGTTGCGTCAGCCACGCTTCTTCGTGTCCTCACGTGCGTGCTGTTTCTTCGCGTTCCGTGAACCGCTTGCATTTTTCGATCCATACAATTTCTAATTTATAATTTATTTTTTTTTTCGCGTGTGATCGTTGCAGTGGTGTCGGTTGCGTCAGCCACGCTTCTTCGTGTTCTCACGTGCGTGCTGTTTCTTCGCGTTCCGTGAACCGCTTGCATTTTTCGATCTATTCAATTTCTGTCAATTTAATTTTCTTTCGCGAGTGATCGTTGCAGTGGTGTCGGTTGCGTCAGCCACGCTTCTTCGTGTCCTCACGTGCGTGCTGTTTCTTCGCGTTCCGTGAACCGCTTGCATTTTTCGATCCATACAATTTCTAATTTATAATTTATTTTTCTTTTGCGAGTGTAAGAGGCTCACCGTGGTTTCGAATGCTAACTTATCTGCCCCGATTCCGAGAGGTGAAATGAGGTATCGGGATTCGGGTATTTCTTTTGATGACGTATCAGGGTGGCAATGAAACAGTGCACACACACACGTAAGTAAAAAGAGATATAGTGTACTTGTATTAACAGATAAAACCATACACGGTTCCGACGGCAAAGAATACAGAGTTCGACACGACAGTTCCGACGGCGACTTACACTGAGTTCCGACGGCGACTTACACTGAGTTCCGACGGCAAAGAATACAGAGTTCGACACGACAGTTTCGACGGCGACTTTCCTCGACGACGACACGACTTAGTTCCGACAATGATTCGACTTATTTTCCGGCAACGGCTAGACTCGGTTTTCGGCACGACTAACTTATTCTCGACGCGACTATCTTCCTCTCGACAAACTGACTTGCCCGCCCGGCGACAAGTGCCGGCTCCGAATTTTCGAACAGCGAAGCTCACCTGCTCCGCCCCTTCTCTAGGGCTCGTGATCGCTATTGTCGCGACGCTCTAGCGCCGCGACACGCATTCCTCAGATTTCGTATACTTTCAGCGCCGATTTCGGCCGCTGCGCGTTCGGCAGATGCTGCCATCTTACAGCTCGACCATCCTGACTTGTGGCTTCGTCCTCGAAGTCAGCTGTTCTTCGGTTTTTTGTTGTCTATTCGTTCTCCTCGAATACAATGGTAAGTACATACATATATACCTTTACGCTTTCGTTCTTACACTCTATATTCATCGCTATTTACACTTATCATTAGAGAATTTCGCTTAACACTATATTAGCCTTACTCTAAATATTAATATAACTTATCACAACGCACTTATTACTAGCTTATCCTATTTGAACGCACTTAACATTAATGTTCTACTTTTTATTTCTCCTAGGTTCCTACGGGTTTTACCCAAAACTTCAGATGGTCTGACGACAATATTGTATCCAGCGGTTTGGATGTGACATTAAAGCCAGGTATGTCCGTCACTACATAACGGTTATTTCCTAAGCTTTTCTTTATTTCGTACGGTCCTTTATAGTTGGGTTTCAACTTTGCGCTTGTTCCCGGCGTAGTACGTGTATCTCTTATTAACACGCGATCTCCTTCTTTATACGTAGTCGGTTTTTTACTTTTCGCTTCGCGATACACTTTATTATAATTTCGCACCATATTTGTCGCTTCTAATGCTATGGCTCTATTTTCCTCTCTATCTTTTTCCAGATCGATGTCGATGCCGGCTAATTCGCTTGTGAACTGCGCTAAGGGAAAGTCCTCATGACTTCTTTGGTCGACACCCAGCATGAGCCTTGCTGGACTCGCTTTTATTACGGAGTGGTATGTGTTATTTAATACATATTGTACAAACCCTAAGTGCTCTTTTCATGCGTCGGGCGAGTCGGCTACCTTTGTTAATGAGCTCTTTAAAAATCGGTTAACTCTTTCCACCGTCCCGTTCACCCATGGGGCCGCAACAGCCACCTGACGGTGTTTACACTTTAGTTTTTCGATGAAGCTCGCGAATTCACGGGATGTGAACGCGGTCCCGCGATCCGTAATTATTTCTCTCGGTTTTCCGAACGTATCGAATATTTCTTGGAGAGCTACGATTGTCTCCTTCGAGCTCGTCGATTTTGTCGCGCGCAGCCATGTGAATCGCGTAAATGCATCTACGACTACTAGAATATGTTTGTATTTCTTTCTAGACTCTTGCAAAGGGCCAAAGTGGTCCGCATGCACCGCGTCCATCGGCGTTTTCGATAGCGGGTACAAGTGCGATTTGCCCTCGAATCTATTTGGAGCCGCGTTTGCCATTACGCACGTGAGGCAATTATCTAAATGATCGGTTATCCTTTTACGCATGCTCGGAAACCAATACCAGCGCTGTATTCCCTTCAGGGTTTTTTCGTATCCGCAGTGCGCCATATTATCATGGTGCGTACGTATGACGTTGCCTATCATAGTATCCGGTACTACAAACTTCAACTCGTCATTTATTTTCTTATATACTAAGCCATCCACTAATTCAAACTTATCGCTGTCTTCGAACTCCAGTTTATCGCATATCTCTTTAATTCTAGGATCGACTAGCTGTCGGAGCTCCAGCTCTCTCTCGAGGGGGAGCTCGTTTATGTATGCTACCGAACGACTGAGCGCATCCACGTGTACCATTCTTGTTCCTGGACGGTGTGCAACCTTAAAGGTATACTCCTGCAACGCAAGAGTCCATCGCGCAATTCGCGGATTCAAATTTGCCTTGGTGATCGCGTAGACGAGCGCGTTACAATCTGTTACTATCTTAAAAGTGATTCCGTAGAGGTAGAGGTGGAAACGCTCGACCGCCCTAACAATTGCCAGCATCTCCAGCTCGAAGCTATGATATTTTCTCTCGGCGCAATTTGTTGCTTGGCTGTAGTAAGCTATCGGGGCCCACAAATTTTCATTCTGTTTTTGAAGAAGAATGGCCCCGAGGCCGTCGGCGCACGCGTCAGTGTGGAGCTCGGTTTCCCCAGCAGGGTTATAAATTCGTAAGACCGGGTAAGTCGTGAGTACAGATTTAATTCGACGCATCGCATCTTCACACTTTCAACTTTTATCGAAAACTCGGAATCCTTTTTAAGCAGATTTTGAAGCGGCTTTGCTATTAATGCGAAATCTTTCACAAAGCGACGAAAATAATTCGCCAGTCCAAGAAACCTTTGGACCTCCTTCACCGTACGAGGTGTTCTAAACTTTTCGATCGCCTCCGTATGTCTATCGCTTAGCGTGATGCCGTTTGCAGTAATCACGTAGCCTAGGTATTCTATTTTTTCCCTTAGGAATTTGCATTTCCTTAAATTCAAATCGAAACTGTAGCGTTTTAAGATTCTCATCACCTCTTCGATAACTAATAAATTCGTCTCGACCGTATCCGTCGGTCAGTATGTCGTCGATATAGACAAGCACCTTATCCTGTCTGATTAGCGGACTGAGAATCTGTATGAGTCTCTTCTGGAACTCGGCAGGTGACTCCGAGAAACCAAAAGGGAGTCTTAAATACTCGTACTGTCCGTCCGGGGTCGCGAAAGCAAAGTATTTGGTGCTATCTTTGTGCACGCTTATTTGGTGGAAACTATCTTTCATATCCAGCAACGTGAATACCGCTTTATTGGCTCGATAGACATTCTTCGATAATCGGGAACGGATATTTTTGCTTCTCGACTCGACTATTCAGCGGTCGCAAATCTATGCAAAGTCTAATTCGGCCGTCTTTCTTTTTCACAGGGACTATGCGCGAACAATAAGGCGACACGCTCGGCTGGATGATTCCTTGGCGCAGCAGATCATCAACTATTTCGCGAATCTGAAGACGCTGAGCGAATGCGAATTTACGTGGCGCATAAGCGAAAACCGACGGGTCCTTCAAACGGACTTGTATCGCGTAGTCATCCTCGACCGGTACGACTGTTTCTTTGTTTATTTTTCTTATGACCTCTTTCAGTCTATCTTTAACACTGTCCTCGAAGTCAATAATTATCTTTTCGATTTTCGTTTCTAGGCTATCGGGGGAACTAGCATCTTCGACAAATAAAGGAAGGTTGGCAAACAAGCCAACTTTCTCTTCGCAATCTTCGGCCGACGGCTTATACATCAACATCAGATTGTTTTTGTTAAGAAACTCGCGACCTAACACTATGTCAATGTCGCATGTGGTATCTTCTAGAATGTACAAATCGACAATAAATTCGTTATCCCTATCTATCGCCAACTTTATTTAAACCGTCGCCATTCCAATTATTTTGAGATTTTCGGTACTTAGATTACGGAATTTGCGCTGTACCTCTTTAAGTTCCACGCCGCTCGCGTTACCCAGTTTTTTCCAGATGTTGTTCGCTATCAACGACACTGAGCTTCCCGTGTCTAACAATGCGGTCAACTTACAGTTTGTTCCGGCCAATTTGTTCACTGTTACCCAGGGTTGCTCCAACTTCAGTTTCTTGCTCTCGTCCTGGACTGCTGCCACCGTTTCTTGGGGTTCTTCCACTGGTTCCACGCTAGCCGCGATGGACTGCTGAGGTTTCCTGACTGCTTGGTCCTGGCCATCCTTCCTTCGCGCCAACGGGCAGTCGAATTGCCTATGACCCGGCTTCCTACAATAAAAGCACGACGGCTCCGCCCGACACTCTTTATGAGTGTGGCCAGTCTTACCGCAGTTCCGGCATCCCCGCTTCTGTGTCG
>CABEGB010000203.1:61975-108179 GCA_901521435.1 Crematogaster levior
CGTATTGCTTTTTGCCAGTGGGCTTTACAAATGTTACACGATGATCCTAATTTTTTTAGGTATGTGCTTTTCTCAGATGAGGCTAAATTTTATAGTGACGGACAACTTAATAGACACAACTGCCATTATTGGTCAGATGTTAATCCCCACTGGTATAGGCCAATAGATCATCAAAATCGATGGAGTATTATGGTGTGGTGCGGCATTGTAAATGGTTATTTGATTGGACCTTATTTTTTTGAAGAGAACGTTGATAGACACAGTTACTTATCGTTGCTAAGAGATCACTTACCAGGCTTATTAGAAGATGTTGACTTAGCAACAAGAGCAAGAATGTGGCTTCAACAAGATGGTGCTGCACCGCATTATGCACTCATTGTACGTGCCTTTTTAAATGCCAGTTACAATGACAGATGGATTGGACGAAGGGGTCCAGTTGAATGGCCTCCTTGCTCACCAGATCTGACGTCGCCGGATTTCTTTTTATGGGGATACTTGAAAAATGTTGTTTTTGCTGAACGACCAACCACAAGAGATGATTTTATGGACCGCATTCGTAGAGCTTGTGCAGCCACTCCTAGAACTACCCTGCTTAGAACTGTGGATAGTTTTCAAAACAGATTGCAGTTATGCCTCGAAGCCAACGGAGGTAATTTTGAACAATTACTCCGTGGGTAATTCATTTAAATTACAGTGTCAGTGAGAGGCAAGGGGACTCACGATAATCAAGCACCCCGACGTGAGAGGCAAGGGGACTCACGATAATCAAGCACCCTAAAGGAAACAAAACTTACTACGTCCACGTCGTTGTTTCCGGGTAACGCTAAAAGTAAGATGAAAGTGCTTTTGACCTTGATATGACCTTCAAAAGGTCAGGTCGAAAAACTAAAAAATCCCTATGCTCATGTAAAAAGTGCCATTGTTTAAGAGCCCATTGTCAAGAAACAGGTTCTGCGGTCAAAAATAGGGTTTACTAATCAAAAAATGCGTTATGAGCCTCAAACAACCTTGAAAATTGACCTCAAGGTCAAGCTAGTCAAAGTGATTTACACTTTTACAATTCATTGACTTTGTTTAAGCATTATGCACATTTGTGTTACCCAGAAAACCACGTCATTTCAGAAAAAGTACACCAGATCGTTTTTCAGGCATTTCACCTTCATTTTTGACCTTTCCAAGGTCGCAAAAACAATTTTTTCATAAGACAAGTTTGATGTAAAATTTTCCGCTCTTTCGAAATCCGCAGTCAAAAATAGGGTGTCCCGTTTAAAAAAACCATTGTGACCTTGAAATAACCTTCAAAATTGACCTCAAGGTCAAAACCAATGGTACAATTTAACGACCCCCTCTGTCCTGGTCAACTTTTATCTAAACCATTTTTTTGTAGATACCGTAATTTGGAAGATATTCGGGTCCATAGATTAAAATGACTCACCCTGTACAATTAATAACACTTATCATTCCTCTTTAAAATCAACTCCATCTAAAGTACTCTTTGGATGCGATCAACGAAATCACATAGATGGTGATTTGGTTAACTTCTTGAACAACTTAGCAGAAATAGAATTTGACCCATTGAAAGAACGTCAATACTGCCGGGACTTAGCAGTAGAAACCACAGAGAAGGTCAAAAAGTATAACAAGTTATACTACGATTTGAATCATAAAAAACCTTCAATTTACAAGGAAGGAGATTACGTATTAATTAAAGATACTACGGTAAAACCGGGAGAGGATAAAAAATTTAAACCTCGATATAAAGGTCCTTATAGAGTATCTAAAATTCTAAATAAAAATAGATATGTAATAGAGGATATACCAGGGTTTAACATTACGAATAGACCCTATAACTCAATCCTATCTCCTGATAGATTAAAGCTTTGGGTGAAACCAGTAGAATAGATTCAGCAAGATTGATCTATATTTGATAAACATTATCTAATGGTTGTCGTTTTATTTGTAATTCTGCGCATTTTATATTTTTGTTATTTTATTGAACTACCTATTGCGCTCTATTGGATTTATATATTAAAAGTTATATGCGAATGATTGTTATTATCTTTTTAATATTTCGTCTACTTTTAAGTTTTATTCTAAATATAGAATTATTCGTGGGCGATGCGATACTAACATTAATTTATTTTCTTTTAGGTATTATTCTATAAGTTAAATTACTCATTGGTGATACTAATGTTTCATTATACGCTAAGGTGAACCGATGATTGTAATTTCGTTAATATTAAGATTTGTCTAAATGATTTGTAATTTGCAAACATTGTTTAACATCCGAGACGAATGTTCGAGTCAGAATGGCCGAGCTGTAAGGATATTTCATAGTGGCGCCTCTTGTCCGACGCCATATTGCCTGTAGCATAATTGGCTGCTTGAGCAGCCAATGAGGAGAGGTGAGGTGACATCTTGGTCTCGCGCGGCTTTTCGGGGCTCGGGCATTCGTAGTCTGACCGCGGACGAATAGAGTTATCTTTTAATAAAGTGTTATATCGGCTTACGGGCGTACACCGCGTTTCCCTTCGCTCAATCCTGACACCCCTTACAATATTTTATATTATTAGGACCTTGAATAAGTTCTCGCTGTTTTCCAACAGATGGTGTTACCAGAACTGCGTGCGTGTAGTTTAAGATGGTAACGCATCTATAGGGAAGTACTATAAGCAAGCTTGAAATTCAGTGTATGTCATTGCGCCGAAGTGTAAACAACTTTTTTTTTCATATTGTTAAACATGTCGAGTTTTGTGCCAAAAAGAATATTTGCCGGGAATTTTACTGCACTACTTTATTTTAAAAAAATCTGCAGCTGAAGCACACAGAATTCTTGTTGAGACTTACGGTGACCATACTCTGTCGGAAACAATGCAGAGATTGGTTTAGACGCTTCAAAAATAATGATTTTGATGTTGAAGATAAAGAACGCTCTGGCGCATCGAAAAAGTTTGAAGACGAAGAATTGGAGGCATTACTTCATGAAGACTCATGTCAAACGCTACCTGAACTTGCAGAATCATTAGGAGTGTTTTTTCTTGTTTTTTAAAAATAAAGCATTAATTTTCACATAAAAACAGCAAGAACTTATTTAAGGTCCTAATACAAATTAATTTTCTAAATCTCAAGTATAGTAATAAATAATACCTGGATATAATAATGGAGCATTGTTTATTTATTCCTTTCCATGTAAAATATAAATTTAGAAATTTTCAAAGAGGAAGGACAGTAACTGACAACAAACTGGCAGAATTGATGTGTTGGTTGAACGTTATTTATTGATTCTACGTTTCGACCATGGGTTTTGGTCCTTATCAAGTATATCTACAAATATGCAACAAAATGAAATAACACTTATCTAGGCGCAATGTAATACAATTGAAAATACTCACATTACAATTAATTCGGTAGAAAACATGATGACACAACTATGTGTTTTTAAGTAACATTTTGTTAAAAATTATATAGACGTGTAAGACGTCTGTCGCTGGTGACAACGAACATTAGACTAATGGATGATTATGAATTTCTTAGTGTCAAATAGGATAAAATTATAATAAATAACTATAAATATAAAAAGAGAGGAAAACTAAGAATGTAACAATATATAAAAGTATAAGAGTCGGGTCAATAATCTACAATGTCAACAATAACCCTTACGAGGTAACGTCGGGTCACTCGTGCCTTGGCAAAAGTGACTCTCATTGGTAGCTCGGGGAGGGGGGAAGGGAGCCCGACCGAACTGTGCTGGAAAAAATTGTATAGTAGTAGGCTACTAGATCCCATGATGGAAGGATTACATGGTGTGTGCAGAACTCGTAAACCACGCCCCTTTTCAGCCTTCGGTGCACGAAAAAACACAGGGCAGGCAACTGCGAAAAACGAAATGTTTAGCTTTTAAAGTTTGGCACAACTGGTGTGTAAGCGTCCTTTTCGCACTCCCTGTATTTTCTTCCATCTCACTTTGTGTTATATACAGGGTTGGGCAAAAGTCCGGAAACGGTCAAATATCTCGAAAAGGATCAACTATAGCGAAAAATTGTAAATAGCAAAGTTGTAGGGCTTAAAAAAATGTACCTAATGATGACTAAAAATTTTACTTTGAGTGGAGGACGAAGATCATATAAAAGTCAAATTGAATTTTTTAAATGGAACTGCCTACTTTTTATTGCATATTCTTATAGCTTATCTCGAGACCTTTCCAAAACACTATAATAAAGTATTTTTTTGTTAAGTATTTTCCGAGTTATAAAGCTTGAAATAATTTCATAATTTTACATAAACTGTAAAATATCTCGTAAAATATTTACTTTTCGATGACCTTACCTCAATACTTTTATGCACAGAATAATGAGAGGAACCAATTGGTGTCAAGAAAACACATAGTTGTTTTTAAGAAAAAATATGCAATTTGTAACTAACAATTAGGTAAGGTCATCGAAAAGTAAATATTTTACGAGATATTTTACAGTTTATGTAAAATTATGAAATTATTTCAAGCTTTATAACTCGGAAAATACTTAACAAAAAAATACTTTATTATAGTGTTTTGGAAAGGTCTCGAGATAAGCTATAAGAATATGCAATAAAAAGTAGGCAGTTCCATTTAAAAAATTCAATTTGACTTTTATATGATCTTCGTCCTCCACTCAAAGTAAAATTTTTAGTCATCATTAGGTACATTTTTTTAAGCCCTACAACTTTGCTATTTACAATTTTTCGCTATAGTTGATCCTTTTCGAGATATTTGACCGTTTCCGGACTTTTGCCCAACCCTGTATATAGTTTATATACCTGATAGCTTACCCACAACCAAATCCTCCAACAATAGCAACCTTCTTGCCACTCGGTATGGTGAACGATACATTTTTAAAAATAGGTTTTCCTTCAACATATTGGAAATTTACGTTTCTAAATTGAATTTCCGACGAATCGTACGTCACGTGAAATCTTAGTGCATTTTCTTTTGACTGTTAATACAAATCCAAAGATTAATTAAATAGTTGACGGTATATATTGTATAGATCATTTTTTATGAGGATAGATGCTAGACTCTTGATACTTCGAATTCAAATAATTTTACCTTAATTGCAGTGTCTGTTGTCATATTATATATATATAATTATATATATATATATATATATATAAATATAAGTAGCGGTATATTGCAGAATTGACTGACTAGACTGTTACAATATACGAATGTGTATTATGTGACATGTTATACAATATAATTATATATTTATATATTATATATATATATATATATATATATATATTGTGTATATATATAATTATATAAATATATAATTATATTGTATAATATGTCACATAATACACATTCGTATATTGTAACAGTCTAGTCAGTCAATTCTGCAATATAACGCTACTTACATTCCTAGAATTCTAGGGATTTCCTTATGTTGGTAGACATGTATTTTTTCGTGTCGCGATTAGAAAAGAAGAGCAGATTTTAGAGAGAGAACGAGTCGTACTGCACACACCATGTAATCCTTCCATCATGACTAGATCCCCAAGTGCCGACTCCGCAGTACCTTACCAGCAGTCGTGAGAGCCAGACGTATTTTGGAAAAGGCACGAGTGACCCGACGTTACCGACAACGAGTGCAAATAGTGCAAGGTAAGAAATTTAGTTTTTTCGATTTTTTGCTATTTTTTGACTACAAAAGTGTGTTTTTACAAAAGGATACATAAATCTAAACGAAAAGAGTTATCTAAACGAAAGAGAAACATTGAGTATTTTAATGTAATTCTTGAATGTAAACACGTATTGAAAATTGTAAGGTTATTTGTAATGTTTTGATGGAAATTTGTGTTTCATTATATAGAAAATATGTCTCAACGATCACCTGCTCAGATTGATCGCATTTTGCGTCCTCTAGAGCAAGAAGTCGATTACGGCGGCGAAGAAAGCGAGTCCAAAGTAGATTACGTGGAGGATCGAGAATCCAGCGAGACGGAAGCTTCGTGTTCAGAAGGCGAGTCAGACGAAGTAGAAGACGAGATAGAAGATGAAGAAGACGAAGCAGCACCGGTCCAAAGGCGTCGGCGAAAATTTGTGTACGGCAAGGATAAATATAAGTGGTGCCTCGAAACCCCGGAAACACGCAGTCGTCGTTCCGACTCCTTGCGGTTACATTTACCAGCAGCAGAAGGTAATAGCTTGAATGCTAGCAATCCTTATGAATCGTGGAACGTGTTGTTTACCGATGAAATGCTTAAACTGATTTTGAAATGGACCAATACTGAAATTGAGAGGCATAATATAGATAATAACGCGAATAATGCAGAAGCTGCAACTTTTGCTCCTCTTTCAATTAACGAATTGAAAGCATTTATCGGTTTATTGTATTATCAAGGAGTAAACAAAAACAATCATTTGAATCTGACCGAAATGTGGTCTAATAAATTTGGGAGCAATTTGTACAGGACTGTTATGTCTGAAAAAAGATTTAGTTTTATCGGGGCACGGCTGCGCTTTGATGATAAGAGTACTCGAGCTGAGAGACGTACGGTTGATGTGCTCGCTCCTATTCGCGAATTGTGGGATTTGTTTATCGGCAATTGCCAAAAAAATCACACACCGGGCAAAAATTTGACGATAGACGAGCAGTTATTGGGGTTCAGGGGTAAGTTTTCAGCTCGCGTGTACATTCCATCGAAGCCAGCTCGCTATGGCATAAAAATTTTGTCGCTGAATGATTCAAAAAACTTTTATTTGTATAATGCGATTCCGTATACTGGGAAAGTTCAGCCGGAGCGAGCAGAATCTGTACCAACTTTCTTTGTAAGGCGTCTTTCAGAGCCAATTCACGATTCAGGCAGAATAATCACATGCGACAATTGGTTTTCTTCGGTGGAATGTTTCAAAAAAATGCTTGAATCCCACGATTTGCGAATGATTGGCACTTTACGGAAAAACAAAAGGCAGATCCCAGAATCATTCAAACGCACCGCTTCTGCTGGTACAATGAGAGTAGGCTACGACGGAAAACTTTCGTTGACTTCTTACTGTCCCAAAAAAAATAAAGTAGTGCTCGTGTTGTCGTCAGTGCATAAATCCGAAGATGAATGAAGATAAGTTGAAACCCGAAACAATTCTGTACTATAATGAAACTAAAAGTGGAACAGACGTCTTCGATCAATTGTGCGGCAATTATTCATGTGCCAGAAAAACACCGAGATGGCCGTTGCGTTTATTTTTTGGAATTATTGATCAGGCAGGAGTTAACAGCTGCATCCTGTGGAACTTACTTGCCGAACACGAGATTTATACGCGTCGTGAATTTCTAAATAACTTAGTTCTTGCTTTGGTGAAGCCGTATTTGCACGATCGCATGAATATTCCAAGACTACCAAAGGCGACGCAGCAAAATATTAGAGTCATCTTGGGTATTACTGAGAATCACGAAGTTTTTGAATCAAATAAAATGGCCAAACGAAAACGGTGTGCTTATTGTGAACCGTCAAAAGATAAAAAAACATTTTTGTGCTGCAGCAAGTGTCGCAAGCCTGTGTGCGAAGAACACCGATACGAAATATTCTGTATTCATTGTGTGTAATTGTAATATTTTATATTTTTATACTTAATAACATAAAATTACACATAAATGTTATTTTCATTAATACATTAATTAAAAAATAAGGAAATGTCTACTTTATTGTAAATTTTATACATTTACGCATTTTCTAAAAAACCGATTTTTCATGCTCAAAACTTAAGCATTCTCTAAATTTGTTGAGCAATTTGAAATTTTCTTCTTCAAAGTACAACTCTTAAGCTTTCATTTTCCGTTAAAATCATTACAAAATATTAATTTTATCAAAAGTTATGGCTATTTAGAAAAAAAAAAATTTTTTAACATTTTCATTTGTTTATTTAATTATACAAAAAAAAATAATAATAAATTGGCAAAATGGTTAATCGTCTTCATTCTAGGATAGTAAATGAGTCACCAAGAATTTTTTCCGATTTTTTAAAGCATTTTTAAGCAAGATTTTAATCATCGGACACGAGTGACCCGACGTTACCGTGTAAAGGTAGTAAAAATGACGTTACCTATGAAGGGATAAATAAGTGAGGATATGTCAATATGTAAAATTAAATTCAATACGCACTACATTCATACACATAATTCAACCACCTTTTAAAAAAACAAAACATCTCATACAACCCTTTCAAAAACATAGATACCACAAAATGGATCATAAGTGATAAACGAATTCCAGATGCAACATTGAATTTCTTAAGCTTAGGTGACAGGTTCGCGCTTCCTTTAGACAGGAAAGACATTAAGAACCGCATTAACTACTCAACCGCAATTATAAAGAACTTTGAAAACGTGTCTCAAAAATTAGATACTAAAACCGCGGATTCCGCTCGCAGCTCGATAAGCAATGTCATAACCAACTTTTTAAATACAGAAAAACACTTAAATTTAACTAACAAATCCATTTTGAACGAACATCAAGAATGTAAAAAATTTTTAAAACAAAACAAAGACCTACTAATAACTAGAGCAGATAAAGGTTGCAGTAAAGATGCAGGTTACAGTCATAATGGACCAAAAAAAATACGATGAGCAAATGCACGCGTTATTAAATGACACAACAACCTACAAAAAACTAAAAAGAGACCCTACTAGATCCATACAAAACAATTTAAACGAATTAATAAAAACATGGAAATCGAACTCAATCATAGATGAATACACTCATAAAACACTACGTTGTACCAACGGAAACCTCCCCAGATGCTATGGACTGCCGAAGATTCACAAGAATGGATATCCACTTCGCCCCAGTCAGCAAAATGTTACAAATTGTGCGCAAATTGGCAGCAAATTTGATCAAAATTCCGCACCAAATCCATAGCCATCTGTGTCCGCATTAAGCTCGTATTTTGATGACAAACCTTGCTGATATAACCTGACAGCAAATTGGTGACAAAACCCGAACAAAGCTTGCTGACTTTAGATGATGTCAAATTGTTGGCAAAATCCGAGCAAGATCTGGACGCACAATCTAACGACAAATTGTCAACAAATATCGAACAAACTTTGCCGTTCCGAAGCCATTTAAATTTGACATATATACTCTACTATTATTGATTTTTTCAATTTACTTTTTTTTTATAATTGAGATTATATAAATAAAATCTGATTTTATTTTATTAATACAAATTTTTATATAATATAAAACAATTTTTACTATAAAGTATAAATATTAATACTTAATTAAAGTTTACAATATTTTACTAATATAAAATCGCGTTTACAATTTAAATATGTGAAATATTTACAAATAAATCATATTATACTTATATATTATATATACAAAATACATTATACATTTTCGGGTCCTTGTAAAAAAAAACCAATTGACATTTAGATTATTTATCTCAAAGATGAAGTATATCCACTTCATTTAAAAATATGAATCTGTATATTAAAATATTTCTACTTCTATTATACTTTCCACTACTAAAAAACTTTTCTCTGGTGACTACTTTACAGCTTGCCGACCGGGAATTCGGGATGTCTTCTTTTTTTTCTGTCCATCCATTACGGGTATCCTTTATATTCGGGTTTCCTAGAAATTAAAATGTTTTTATACATTTTAATTTTTAAAAATACATGTAATAAATGAGGTATTCCGTTAGCACACATTTTAGTTAGCTATTACCACTCATTTTAATTGATGCTTGTATAGACATTTCATTACACCGTGATTATGGAATCAGGAAAATTGTGTCCAATCAAAACAGAAATGAAACAAAATAGAAGACACACACATATACAAATTTGTCATTAAGTAATATCTATTGACTAACCTTAAAATTAAAAATAATTTTTTAAATATCCTCGTTCGTGTGATTTCGCTCATCGTTCCACAAGTCTCGATTGATGATGCTTTCTTCGATCGTTATTCATTGTTTGCGGGAATCATCTGTATCCTGTGTCTCATCTGTCTTTCGCCATTCGGAGAGCGCTTTTCGAAACTGCACTTGGAATTCCTAACAAATCGGTTTCTCAAAATACTGGTTGAAACTTGAAACAAGCTCTGAAAAAATAATAGAAAGCAAGCTACATTATTATTAATAGGACACGAAATATAATTACACAGTTGTAAAGAAATAGAAAAGATGGTACCGTAAACAATTGTAAGAAACTGGCAACAAATTCGCACTCTAATTTACCGACGCCTATCAGCTGGCGGTTGATTGATACAGTACTGGACAAAATAAATCATACATCTTTCAACAAATTAAATTCGTTAATGTAACTATTTAAAAAAAATAGTAACAGTAACAAATTAAATTTATTGAAAGGTGTATGATTTATTTTATCCAGTACTGTATAATATAAAATTTTTATTTGTTACTGTTACTATTTTTTTAAAATAGTTACATTAACGAATTCAATTTGTTGAAAGATGTATGATTTATTTTCTCCAGTACTGTATATTGAGCGTGGCGATCGACACCTGTCGCGCCACCCGGAAATATGTGTTAATCGACGCGGTACTGTAACATGCTTCCGGAATCGGTCGGAGCAGTGAACGCGTGTCGGGAGAGAATCACTCTCCTTTGTGAAGTGGCAGTGATCACAGGAATCGCTCCATGAGAGCGATTCCTGTGATCTGTATTGATTGTGCAAATATAAGTATATACTCAGTGTTAATCGTTAATACGTGTTAATCGAGTCTCTAGTTATTCTACTCCCAATTCTCATTCAATCTTCCGTAAGAAGTTCGGAGTGAAGTGTAACATTGCACCGGCCATGTTCTCTCATTCTGCCGGTACGCAGTTATACGGCCATTAGACAATTCGCATTTCATTTACTAGATAGTACTCAAGCATATTAGAAAATCCTACACAATCATAATAAGGCAGTGTTATGCAAATGTTGTTGTTCTTCCTCACAGTTCAACTACATAAATAATAATATTACGAAGCCGCCGATATACATATATTAAGTTGACCTAAAACAAGGTAAGTAAAAATTTATTTTATTTACATTATTAAAATATTAAGAGTATACACACATTTTTTGTTTTACTTACGATGTTAGAATAATCTTCCTCATCAATTCTTTTGAATCTATCTATTTCTGTTAAGAATGATATAATAGGAGGATATTTGACTTTTGCGATGAATGGCTCCAATCCTGCATTTAAAATTTTTTTTCAGCAAAGTAGTAATTCTACAAACAAAGGATTAATCAATATTTTAAAAATGTCATACCAGCGTAAGTGATGTCACATGTGTTGATAAATAGATACATATCTGACACTTCAATTCTCCCTCCATATGTTTTACACAATTGTACAATTGTACACAATCGTTCTGCAAAGATTAAATGTACACAGAGGTAAATATATTGCTATAATTTTTATTATTACACAACATTAAATCAATTCTTATTATCTTATCGTTGTTTGTTTAGTTCTCCTCAAATCATCGATGTTTTTGGCAATTGCCTATGTGACGTGTTCCTTCGTTTAAGACTTTTATCTAAAGAAGTTGTTTAGTTGTACAATGGTTTTGAAATTTATACGTTTTGGACGTATTTTTATCTACAAATCCCTGTAAGTCAAAAAACATATTAGTAAGTGATAAATTTTAATATATGTATAACACATGTATTTTGTGCTATACTCAAATGTATGAAAAAGTTTTAAATACATACATTAATTTATAAGATTTTCTAATAAACTTAAATATTTTATTAATTGTTAAATTTCTAGTGTTTGAAAGAGAAGCAATATTATAGTATTTATAATTATTTTTTTCTTTTCAAAAGTAGCTTATAACTGCGTATAAATATAAATATAACTTAATATAACAGAAATATTTAATAACTCTTACCGCTTCACAAGAATATTTTTGCAATAATTCCATTGTTCATTTCTTTTTGCAAATCCATATGTTTACAGATTGTTGCTTTAAATAAACTTATAATCTATCTACAAAATGCTTTTCAATATTAAATACAATTCAACAAAGAACGGATTATCAAGAGTTATAAAATAAGAAAAAATTCATACATAAAAGTGAGTTTCACAGAGTAGTGTGAGGAACATACAATACTATGAGATATATATAAATATATATATGTATTATCTATGCAATGTAAGGAAATAAAGAAAAGTAACAAGATCATGAAAGAAGGACGAAAATAAAAATAAGAATAATATAAAACTATAAAATTATAAAAAGAAGATGAAAAAAAGTACACATTCTGTGGCAATTCCTGTAAAAATAAAAATTAAAAGTTTATAGCATTAACACAAATTACATCTTCTCGCTATGTATAATTGCAGCAACAATGTATTGCGGCGTTTCCAAATTATTTTCTTCATCACTGTCGCTATCATCCGTCGAGATGTTGTTGAAAAAAGGCATCCTATAACATTTTGCATAAACTTGATCTGGAAGAACATAAAATATTTCGTTGTTTAACGTAGCACACTTATATATTCGAAAAACAGAAGATACCAAGCCAGTATCGTAAAAATCACGAACTTCTAAAAATTTTTTCACACCTAAACGAAAAGAGTTGTTATCCACAATAATGTCGAAGACAACACAGATCGATCCATCACGTAAGATACAACAATTGTCACGTATATCTATACCTAATAATATGTTTCTAATTTGAATTTTACGATATTGAAGACAATCACTATCATTATTATATGGCACAGATACACGAATAAACGAATCAACATCGTGATTATTGCTTGTTCCATGAACTTCTAGCTCCGCCATTCTATTGGAAAACTGTTGAAGAGGTAAACCTGGTTTCCTACAATATTTCCGGAAAATCGACATATTATTTTCATAAGGAAATGCGGAAAATGAATCTAAACAACCAAAACGTCTTACATCGGTGGTAAGATGAAGAAGACCATGGACATTGTAAGTGTTGAATGTTGGACCATACAGACTTTCACTTCTATTAACAAATTTTTGTAATGCAAGTTCTGCAAAGCTTAAGTGTTGTCTTAACAATGAATTAGAAACCAAGACCCTTATTGCTGCATGTAAGAATAAAAAATGCTTGTACAATCGTTCATCTAGTATACCGTACATTACAACTGGACCTGTATACAATAAAAATTGGCGAAATTCTGTTGCTTTATATTTGGAGCATATATCAAGAGATCTGGGACGCCTTGCAAAATCCGAGGGACAATATTTTTTAAGATTACTTAATCTTGTACAAATAATATGGATAGATCTTCCTGACAACTTAGAGAGACATGAATATTTATCATATACCCATGCAGACAAAAGTTTTTTCATTACACCTAAGCATACAAGATGCATGTACTCAAAAGGAACTTGCGAAACCATACCTATTGGAAGCATTGATAATGGGCTTCTACCTTCTTTATGATGATCCTCGTCTGAACACCTGACATATTCTTCATTTGTGCGAAAAGAATGATTAGTGCCATTGAAAACATAACGATTTTCATGACGTATCCCAGAAACTTTACACTTGGAACAAGGCTGACAAGAAACATGGCTACGATAATTCAAAATAAAAGCTCGAGCTGGTGCATCTGCTATAAAACATCTTAATTGTATTGGTATTTTATTATGAAAATTAATACCTCCACTAGATATAATTTTTCTAACATCTGCAATGAATTTTTCTAGAAAAATATTAGGATCGCATGGCTTTTGTACACCTTTATACATACCAACTACTATTGGCCTTGCGTGCTGTATATTTGCAATTCTACATTGAATGGGCCAAAGCTGAATGCTACCAGATTTATCTAAAGATACAGATTACATCCATCTACATTAAAATCTAGTTCTAATTGATTAACATCATGAATAGATGCGATGGAAATATGTGACAGATGTTGAATAATCTTTGTTTCTACATCAAAATGAATATATTCTCCTGGTTCTACATTTGACACAACAGTACGTACACGTGGTGTATCAAGAAGCGTTCTAACGTCCTTTGGTAATTTACCAAAACAGGGATGGGTTCGAAGAACAGATAATATGCTATTACCTTGTGTATGCGTAAGATTTTTATTGACAAAACAAGTTGCTAAACTTTCGCGGAAAAATTCCATGGAAGTAATTTTTAATGGTAAAATTACATCACTAGCATCAGAGACGGAAGAAGAAGAAACCTTGTCATCTTCCACAACATTATCCCTGTAATTGCAAGTGTTATTTATATTTGAAGTAGAACCATTAAATTCGGTTATTGACAGACCAGGAGTATCTTGAATATCACACCGATTATTAAACTCTGAAATAGCAGTAGTTTTGCGTTTTAAACGATATTGCAAACGTAAATTTTTTCTAATTTCGCACATAATTCTACTTCGTTGTTTTTTGGATAAACTAGATATCGATTTTCGCGATATACTTAATTTTAATTTTCTTTCCATATTTACGTGTTTTCTCGAACGTGATATACCAACACTGCTGCAAGCGACGTGACCACTCTACAGCTCCTTATATCCTTATATCCTTATTTCTTTATATCCACAGTATCGAAAAAATACTCGATCTGTAATTTTCTTAAAATATATAATTTTTCGTTCACTACTGCTTCGTTCGTTAGTACACGACACTATAACAAGTGAACTCGGAATAATCAAGACTCGCGCTCTTTGCATAAGATTGGGTACATTCCGTTTTGCGCATATCTATAGTTCACGTTACGTTTACTATAAAAAGTGCGCGCCGATACGTGCATTTTACGACTTACGACCAATCACAAACTTGAGCAACATGGCGTAGCCTATCCAAAGATAATGTTTTGGCGGTATAATCCTTGAAAAAATATAACTCGATCTCTAATTTTCTTAAAATGTACATTCTTCGTTCACTACTGTTTCACTTGTTAGTATATAACCTGTAACAACTGAACTCAAAATGATCAGGGCTGGCGCTCTGCCGCTCTGCACAATATAACGATTTTTCGAGTAATAACGAACAATATACAGAAAATAACGTTTTGGCGGTATGTCTCGTCATTGATATCTTGGCGAGATTGCAAAAACAAAAACAGATATATGGTGGGAAATTATACCGCCAAAACATTATCCTTGGATAGGCTACGCTATGTTGCTCAAGTTTGTGATTGGTCGTAAGTCGTAAAGTGTACGTATCTGCGCGCACTTTTTATAGTAAACGTAACGTGAACTATAGATATGCGCAAAACGGAATGTACCCAGTCTTAAACAAAAAGCGCGAGTCTTGATTATTCTGAGTTCACTTGTTATAGTGTCTTATACTAACGAACGAAGCAGTAGTGAACGAAAAATTATATATTTTAAGAGAATTACAGATCAAGTATTTTTTCCGATACTGAAAATACAAGGAGCTGACAATGAGTAGCTACGTCGCTTGCAGTAGTATCACGAACGAGAAAAATATAAGAAAACAATAAAATTAAAATAAAGCTGTCACGAAAAAATCACTGCAGTTTTCACAATGGCATTAGAAGTTTTGTTCTATGTGGGTACAAATATATTGATTTGCAAAATTAAATGGATAATGGAACATAAAATATTTCTGTGAAATGATAAGAGTTATTGTGTAAAATATTTCTGGTAAGGACACACTCGATGCTGCCAAACAGACTGAATTAGTCTATAAGTTGGATTGCTCTAATTGCAATGCATGCTATATCGGTCAAACCAAAAGACATCTAGGTACTCGAATAAAAGAACATAGTTATGATATTAAAAAACACCCTTCCAATCATTCAGTAGTCAGTAGTCATCGGGTGTCTCATTCCCATGAATTCGACTGGAAAAATCCTGAAATTCTTTATAAGGAAAATCACACAAAAAAGCGTGAAATTGCCGAAATGGTTTTCATAAAGAAATGCGGTTCTGCGATAAATCTACAGAGAGACACGGAAAATTTGTCAGCGTTATATGACCGTCTCATTGACATTGTATAATTCTCTACGACTATGCGAAATTTCACGTCACTTATTATTCAGCATTGTTGCGTCACAGCTGATAGCACGCCCCCCTGTACCGCTTTTGTTTATTTTTATGTTATGACTCCTTTAACAATTTTCATATCTAATTATTTAGTCTGTTTTTAACTGCCATGAACAGTTGACGCGTATTGAATTGCTAGACATTTTTAACATCTTACTCTCTAATTTTATATTATAATGTAATTCCCGTGTCACACGCTAGAATTTGTAAGTAATAATCTTGATAATCTTTATATATTAGTAACACATCTTTATTGTATTGTTTCCTTCTTTTATTATATTGACAGATACACTTGAAAAGGACCAAATCTTATGGTCGAAACGTTGTGATCTTTAATAAATGTATCAACTGCCAGTTTGCACGTCAATTATTACCTTATTTCCTGAGTTTTGATATCACTGGCGAAGAGAAGATTATTCACATATTTTTATCTCACCACTGACTTAAAACGATGGTGCTTCCAACACGAAGATTTTTTAATGACATCACTGTTCAATATGGATGGAACAATACAAGACTCCTAAAATCTTGGCTTAATACTTGTAAGAAGATGCACCTACAAAAACATCAGTTAACATTTCTTATCCGTTGTAGGAAATATGAGGTATTACCTCCACATATCTTTCATTTACGATTTGACATCTCATTAATGGGATATAGAGTTAGACAAAAATTCAGCGCATTAGGGAACTCACCCAGAGGAAAAAGCTTGAATTTAGAAATCAAAGACGCTCATGTTAATCTCAAACACCTAAATTCTAAAATCATCAAAATTGAAGAAGAACTTCGTCTAACCTTCCTTCAAACATCGTAACGGCCTTTTTTAATGACAACAAAAATAATATTGATGATACAATCGTAATTGCAAACATAAATCTATAGACAAATTTAACAACATTTTAAAGAGACGGAATAACACTAACGACTTTCTATCTAACATCGATACCTCAAAATGGATCAGAAACATCAGCGGAAAAAGAGTTCCGAATTCAATATTAAGTTTTTTAAGTTTGGGCGACAATTTTGCCCTTCCATTTAACAAAAAAGACCCGAAAAACCGTATACAAACCGCAGTTGGCATTATCAAGAACGTCGAAACCTGCTGCAGTAGACTAAGCAATAACGTTCAGAACGCAACTCGCAACTCTGTTTGCAATGCCTTAACAAAGTTCTTGTGCACGGACAGACATATGAATACAATAGATAGATACATTCTTAGAGACTTTAATATAGCAAGAGAATTTTTACGTCATAACCCTGATTTGTTTGTAACCAAAGCCGACAAGGGCCAAGTAACCGTTATCATGGATCGCGGCGACTACAAAAAACGCATGGAAACTTTGTTAAGTGACGAAACTACTTATAAAAAATTAAAAAAAGACCCAACAAAATCCTTAGAAACAAAAATGAAAGATCTTTTGAATAGTTGGAGGAACAACCACATCATTGACGAATACACTTACAAAAATCTAAGATGCACGAATGGAAATCTTTCAAGATGCTACGGGCTGCCAAAGATCCATAAAAGTGGCTCTCCTTTACGCATCATTGTATCGGCATCAGGAAGTCCGTCATACAGCATCGCTAGATTCTTACATGAAATCTTGGAGAAGTCACTACCAAAACCAAAATCACACGTTAAAGATAGTTGGACGTTCGCGAATATCATAAAAAACACACACATTCATCCTGACGACGTGTTACTCTCTCTTGATGTCACAGCCTTATACAATAACATCTCCAAAGAATTGATATTTAAAGCCATCGAATCACGCTGGCAACACATAGAGAGAGCAACGAAATTCAACATGCAACAATTTTTATTCGCTATCGATATTATTCTGTCTTCCACAAGTTTTGGTTTTGGTGGATCACATTACGAACAGGTCTTTGGCAGCCCTATGGGCTCCCCTCTGTCTCCTATTTTAGCGGACCTAGTGATGGACGACCTCGAAACCCATTCCTTGAACTCACTAGATTTCACAGTTCCTATATACTACAGATACGTCGATGATATTTTTATGGTCGTTCCAAAAACTAAAATTCACACCGTTGTTAATGTGTTCAATGACTACCACCCGAGAATAAAATTCACCCACGAAATTGAAAAAAATTCCTCCATTTCCTTCCTAGACACCATAGTCATCCGACAAAACAACCTCCTCATCACAAATTGGTATCGAAAACCCACTTTCTCAGGACGATACATTAATTATTTCTCAAACCATCCTTTCAAATACAAAAAAAACTCCATAATTAATTTAGTAGACAGGGCCATCCTACTCTCCGACACTCAATTCCATAATAATAATATTAACATAGTCAAAAAGATCCTTCACAACAATTGCTTCCCCACACACATCATAAATAAATTTGTTAAAAAACGGTTACACTCACTCCGCAATCAACTCGACAATGATTCCGCTCTCAATCACAATACCTTTGATTGTAGAAACTGCATCCTCATCCCATATACCAAAAACTTGGGTGAGAACATTGAACGCACAATACGAAACACCAATTTAAACGTCATATTCACTGTTTCCAACAAATTAAATTCGATTATAAAAAATGGTAAGGACACACTCGATGCTGCCAAACAGACTGAATTAGTCTATAAGTTGGATTGCTCTAATTGCAATGCATGCTATATCGGTCAAACCAAAAGACATCTAGGTACTCGAATAAAAGAACATAGTTATGATATTAAAAAACACCCTTCCAATCATTCAGTAGTCAGTAGTCATCGGGTGTCTCATTCCCATGAATTCGACTGGAAAAATCCTGAAATTCTTTATAAGGAAAATCACACAAAAAAGCGTGAAATTGCCGAAATGGTTTTCATAAAGAAATGCGGTTCTGCGATAAATCTACAGAGAGACACGGAAAATTTGTCAGCGTTATATGACCGTCTCATTGACATTGTATAATTCTCTACGACTATGCGAAATTTCACGTCACTTATTATTCAGCATTGTTGCGTCACAGCTGATAGCACGCCCCCCTGTACCGCTTTTTGTTTATTTTTATGTTATGACTCCTTTAACAATTTTCATATCTAATTATTTAGTCTGTTTTTAACTGCCATGAACAGTTGACGCGTATTGAATTGCTAGACATTTTAACATCTTACTCTCTAATTTTATATTATAATGTAATTCCCGTGTCACACGCTAGAATTTGTAAGTAATAATCTTGATAATCTTTATATATTAGTAACACATCTTTATTGTATTGTTTCCTTCTTTTATTATATTGACAGATACACTTGAAAAGGACCAAATCTTATGGTCGAAACGTTGTGATCTTTAATAAATGTATCAACTGCCAGTTTGCACGTCAATTATTACCTTATTTCCTGAGTTTTGATATCACTGGCGAAGAGAAGATTATTCACATAAAATATTTCTATTCTAATAAGATATAATATTTATATTTAATAAATATTCTAGTTTGAAGGTTTTAGGCTATAATAAATATTATAATGTCCCAGTAAAAATTTTTTATATATATAAATCATATGTAACAATATAAAATTATATAGAAGTATATAAAATTCTGTATATAAGCTAATATGTATAATTATATATATAATTATACATAACTTGTGCAAAATTTTATACACTTCTATATAATTTTATATTGTTATATATATGATTATACATAATAAATTTTTTACATTGTTAAATAAAAGAGTAATGTTTATAAGCTTATACTTTTGAGAAAAAAAAGTAATCATGAATATTGTAATATAGCTTCTCTTTAAAAAGTTAGAAAGTCGGTAATTTAGTCTCTTTTAAAAAGCTAAAAAGTCAGTAAATAATAAATATTTAATGAAAAAATCATCTTATGTATAAATTTATTGAAAATTTGTCATTTATCTCACTATATAGCTACTAAAAATACATTTGTTATATATTACATAAAATGTATCACTTACTAATCATGTTTTTCATGTATAGAGACTTGCAGATGGAAACCCGGCCGAAACGCAATATTTTAAAACCGGTGCGTTATCAGACGACTTCTTCGGATGAAAGTCCAAAACGAAGAAAGACCACATCCCAGCAAGCTAACATTGGAGATATCGATGGGGACATCGATGATTTAAGAAGAATTACGCAAACGAATATGGAAATAAATCAAACAAACTCTTTTACTCGATCACTCACACAAAATCCAACATCTCGCACACATACTTACATTCCAAATGAAACAAATGAATCATACACAAACAATGAACACAATCAATCACAAGATATTTATCAAATATACAATGAAACACACAATCAAGCACACATTCGATCAGATATTCGATCGCACACAAGTATTGACGCACACGACATAAACAATAAAACATACACAAACCTTCAACCGCCAAAAAATACTCATTTACATAATATAGACATTCAGTCGCAGATTGAAGCACACGACATAAATAGTCAAACATACATACACAATCAACCACATTCGGACGCAAGCGTTCAATTATACAACACAAACAATAATGCAACACACACAATAAACTTTCAACCAAATAATAAAACATATTCACGTACATCTCATAAAACTTATACCCGTCCCAATGTATTACAGACTAATACGTTACATACATCACACAATTATATATCACACACAGAAACTGATGAAAGATATGAAGGAAGTCAAGATTCAACTCATGGTCGACATACTATGACACACATTGACGTAATAGACAATAGGTAAATTCATATATATTTGTATAAAATAGATTATACATTTGATTATACATTTTTAATAAAAACATACATACATTTAATAAGAATTATTAATCTGATTTTATGTAATAGTATAAAAATTATAGTAATAATATTTACCTCTGTACATACTGTTTACTCTTATTTGCAGAAAAACGCACAATTGTGAACGTGTGGAGGCAGAACTGAAGTAAGTCAGATATGTATCGTATCTATAATCAATATATCATATGACATCTTTGTTATAATTTTTATAATACTGATCTCTTGTTTTTAGAAGAATGAATACTTTGCTGCAGAAAATATTAAAATGCGTGCAGACTCGCCGTTATCCAGTACAGAAACCAGACATCCTTCCAATATCTACTATAACAGAGATGGAGAGATTTGAAAGAATTTATGAGGAAGAATATACTAACGTCGTAAGTGAAATAAAAAACGTATGATTTTAATAATATTTATATATATATACATAATAATATAAAATGTTAATTTATAATTTTTACTTACCTTGTTTTAGATCAATTATTTCAGATATATCGGTGGCTTTAATTTAAAGGAAGCTATAAATCTCTGCTTCAAAGAAGCTATTAAAGACAAAATAACACCATTGTTCACTTGGTGGGGCCGCGAGGAAGAACAACGACCTTTGTATAACGCTCGCCTTACTATGGCTATTTATGGTACTCTTTTTTCCATTTTTTTCATATTACTGTTGTAATTATATGTATATTGGATACTTTTCATTTAATGACTAAAGTCAATCAAGGTTTGCTCTTTTTAGTTGCATTCCTTCCAATGTGGAAAAAAATAAACTCTGGGTATCGATCATGTAACTTTTTTGTTAGAGTAAAAACGTAAAAAGTGAAAATTTATCCGTGATTCCGCCAATTACGCAAGCGGAATCACTGATAAATTTTCACTTTTCACGTTTTCACTCTGACAAAAAAGTTAAATGATCGATACCCTGAAGTAGTGTAACTAAAAAGAACAGATCTTAGATTTGTACCGATTTGTGTCATTAGATGTAAAACACCCATTATTGCGTGTCTCAATAATAATGTAATTTACGTTTTTTTTTTCAGAGGCTGTATGTTTCAATGAGCATTTTGAAAAACCGACTCGTTCGGAGTTTCAAATACTATTTCGAGAAGTTCTCTGGACGGCGAAAGAAAGATTAAGGCATAAAGTACGTGATCCATGTACGCGGAAAAATCGGGGAAAAAGAAGTATTGATCGTGATTTATGGAGAGATGAGCGGCCAGAAAAAACGGACGAACGGCCAGAGAAAACGAACGAACTAGAGAACGACGAGAATTAAATTTAGAAATGTACAGGTATGTACAGTTAATAGATACTGTTTAAATGGCACCGATTTGTGCAATATGATCTATTTTGTTCTATTAATGTCTCGTTTGAACACAACTTCTCTAATCGGTCGATATAAATGGTAATACCTATAGTATTCATAATATAATATAATATCCAATAGAGATGATATATACTAATGGAATACTTTCTTTAAATATATTATAGATTCTAAAATTGAAATGCTGTAATTAATGTATAAAAATATTTTAATTTTCAGAAAACCTGCATGTGATATCCATGATGGAAAGAAGAAGAAATTAATGAGGGGAAGGGAGTGGATGAGTTGGGCAAACAAGGGGGAAGTTACGTTTAATCGACACGCGCACAGGCTACCGGTGACAATAAAATAATATGTAAAATTAAAATATGTAAAATATATATTTTATATAACATAATACCTTTTTTTTATACAATAAAAAATGAGTGGTTTTTTTACATACAATAAAACCCAATCGGTACTGTGCGCAATCGGGACAATCCCAAAAAATTGCAATATTAAATTTCCGCGCATCATAGTATTTATAAGTTAGATCCAATTATTATTAATATAGTTATATCAATAAAATGTCCAAATTTTTTAACTAATATAATTATGTTAATTATATGACAAATATATTACTTTGAAATAATGCTGACTTCAGTATTTATTTTAGAATAATATTATATTTGTCCTATTAATTAATAAAATTATCAATAAAATGTTTGTCATTTAAATGATTAAAATTTTGTATATTTCATTGATATAATTATATTAATAATAATTGAATTTATTTATAAATACTGCGATGCGCGGAAATTTAATATTGTGATTTTTTAATTGTAAACAAACATATATTTTAATGTAAAATATATTGTTTATTATATATTTTATTAACACATATTTTATATTGTACTTTATTTTTTGTTATATTTATATCCTTTTAATGTAAATGCAAAATTTATATAATTTTTAATACTGTTAATTAATCATTTAAGTATTATTTATATTTAATTTGTATTATGTACAATTAAGAATATTTGTATTAATAAACTAAAATTATTGTTTTTATATAATTTCAGTTATTTCAAGAAAAAAAATTTAAAGATCAATAAATATCTCGATTATTACAGTGTAAAATGACAAATTGAAATAGCTTTGGCAAAATTTGTTCAATTTTTGCTAACAATTTGTTGTCAGATTTCTATGCGCAGATCTTGCTCGGATTTTGCTGTCAATTTGACATCAAGTTATGCAATAAGCTTTGCTCGCTTTTTGCTGCCAATCTGTTGTCGAGTTTTGTCAGTAAGCTTCGCTCGGTTTTTGTTGCCAACCTGACAGCTTAATCAAGTAATAATAATTCTTGCAGGCAAATTGTAACCTTTTTGTTGACAACAATTTGTAACAAGCATTTGACAAAATCTGTTCGAACAGACTTGGCTGACTGGGGCGTTATTGTATCGGCATCTGGGAGTCCGTTATACAATGTTGCGAAATATCTTCACCAGATACTGGAAAGATCTATCCCGAAGCCGAATTCACATATTAAAGACAGTTGGACTCTCGCCAGAAACTTAAAAAATATGTATATTCACTCTAGTCATTCTCTCCTATCCTTGGATGTCACCGCACTGTATAATAACATTCCTAAAGAACTAATTTTTAAAGCTATAGAAACTCGTTGGAATCATATTGCACCGTCCACCAAATTCAATTTACAACAATTCCTTTTCGCCATAAATACCGTACTTTCCTCCACAAGTTTCGGCTTCGGGGGATCTTTCTACGAACAAATCTTCGGCAGTCCTATGGGATCTCCGTTATCCGCCATATTAGCCGACATCGTAATGGATGATCTCGAAACACAATGCTTAAAACATCTCAATTGCACGATCCCGGTATTCTATCGATATGTAGATGACATTTTCATGATTGCTCCCACATCCGAAATTATTACCATTCTAGACACTTTCAATAACTACCATCCGCGCCTCAATTTCACATACAAACTGGAAAAAAACGACTCAATCTCCTTCCTTGATACCACCATTATTAGAAACAATAGCACACTTATCACAAATTGGTACCAAAAACCCACTTTCTCCGGAAGATACTTGAATTACCTCTCCAACCATCCGTTTAAACACAAGAAAAACACCATCACTCACCTTGTCGACAGAGCCATCCTCCTTTCAGATGAAAGATTTCACATCAACAATATTAACATTATCAAAAAAATTTTACACAACAACCTATACCCGCAACATATAATCAATCACCACATTAACAAAAGACTTAAAGAAATACAACACAGACGAAATAGCACACAAGACACTATTCCCTTTGACTCCCTAGTTATACCGTTCAATCATGAAAATGCCAGAAGCATAGAAAGGATCTTGAACAAAACCGGTCTTAAAGTCATATACTCAATTTTCAACAAATTGAATTGCATTATAAAGAATGGAAAAGATTCACTAAATGTTTTTAATAACACCAATATTGTCTATGAGATCGATTGTTTGAGCTGCGATGCATGTTATATAGGGCAAACAAAACGACACTTAATAACTAGATTAAACGAACATCGTAAGGACATTAAAAAACAGACAACGAATAAATCAGTCGTAAGCAATCACAGATTATCTTTATGCCATGAATTCGATTGGGACAATCCAAAAATTTTACACAGAGAAACACATAGAAGAAAAAGGGAGATAGCTGAGATGCTTTTTATTAAAAGAAGTGTTTCCGCTATAAATTCTCAAAAGGATATCGAAAATTTAACGGCCATTTACGACGGACTCTTGAATATTTTATAACTTCGATCCTTTATATTTTGTCTGCTCCTATTTATTATTTAACTTTTATAATATTGACCTGATTGTTACACTTTCATACATTGTTCTTCCGTTTTTCCTTTTTCTCTATTTAATTTTACATATTGACATATCCTCACTTATTTATTGTTGACATTTTAGATTATTGACCCGACTCTTATACTTTTATATATTGTTACATTCTTAGTTTTCCTCTCTTTTTATATTTATAGTTATTTATTATAATTTTATCCTATTTGACACTAAGAAATTCATAATCATCCATTAGTCTAATGTTCGTTGTCACCAGCGACAGACGTCTTACACGTCTATATAATTTTTAACAAAATGTTACTTAAAAACACATAGTTGTGTCATCATGTTTTCTACTGAATTAATTGTAATATGAGTATTTTCAATTGTATTACATTGCGCCTAGATAAGTGTTATTTCATTTTGTTGCATATTTGTAGATATACTTGATAAGGACCAAAACCCATGGTCGAAACGTAGAATCAATAAATAACGTTCAACCAACACATCAATCTGCCAGTTTGTTGTCAGTTACTGTCCTTCCTCTTTGAATTTTACATCACTGACAAAGAAAAGATTCTTACATTTAGAAATTTTGCTTTCACAATACTTTCCAATACTTTCTTTCTATTCTTAAGCGGTTTTGCAACATATAATTGATTGCAAAATTTTTATTAAAATATTCACATTTTACTCAAGTTTATAATATTATTGATTTATGAATTGTTTTTCTCAATAGATACATACATTGAAAAATGATAGAAAGATGATAGAAAAAAAATGAGATGACAGTATTCAAAGGATTAATTATTTAACATGATATCAAATATTAGTTTTTTAATCCTTTTTCCCATTGAGCAACTAAATAAAGAAATTACCTTCTACTTTCAGAATATACTTAATAAGCTGCAATGCAAAGATGAGCTACAATTCAAAATATATTCGTAACAGATGCTCAAAGAAGATCTAGGTAGAGATAAAAATTATTGTCGACATAATTCAAGTATAGAAAAACTATAATTATAGTATCGTAAATATATTTGCAGACTCTTTGTCATTGACTTAAGAGATTAGCTACTATAAAATTTAAAAAATGTAACAACTTTTTGTGCTTAAAAAATAGTTTGAAGTCTTGAAAATGAAATAGAAAAGGTCTGAAATGTAAATACGGATTAACTTCCAAAAGCCTAAAGTGTATTCGTGTATCTATGCGTCGACGCACTCAAGCTAAGCGGGTTTTCATAGATCGAAGTTCTAACAATTTAGATATGGCAATTGTGTGAGAAACTATACTTGAAGTGGAGGATTTATGAAGTAAGCAGATTAGACTAAAATAAAATAGAAAATTATGTTGTCTAACTTTAAATGTCGTAATTATTTTTTAAAACAGTATGCAAGGTTTCTTGAGTTGTAATTGTTTAATTGAACTAAAAATTATATAGTTATAAGTGTTATAGTTCGACATTAACCGACGATTTTTTAAATATTATTTTATAAAATATAAGCAAAGTGAAATTTTTTTACAAAAAATGGTAACCGACTCTAAAAAATTTTTTGTCAATTTTCAAAAAATTGAGAAGATTCAGTTTTGTAATTCTTAAGAAGTAGAAATACATTATAATAAATTTTTTTTTAACAAATTCAAACTTTACTTCGCCAATGAATATTAAGGGGGTATTCTACTTTGTCGGGTAAAAAAAATCGATTTTTTTTTTTCATATTTTTAATCCTTATAGTCTGTAGAATATCTCCATAGAGGTCTTTAAAGAAATTCGAAATATTAACGGAACTATAGCGTTGAGAACCGGCTGCACAACCGTCAGCGCGCCTTTTGTCTGCAAGTACCTGAGCGTACCCGCTGAGAGATCTTTATTCTTTCCCCAACTTCCCTTTCTACAACACATTTCGGTTCCTTGTTTTATCCTTAAAGGTTGTTTGTATTCGTAAGCAGTTTCTTACGAATCCCTAAACTCAATGATTTGGACATTTTCGCCGAAGCACATACATTCCGGCAAAACTATAGTCGACATAGCCACATACTTGGCTGTATGCATTTTTAACGATGGATTTAATAATATTTTAAAAATAATGGAGACCATGGGTATTCAAATTGGACCCGCTGCACACAATTTGTAGCTTTGCGGGATGAAAATCGAATAAATCGATCCGAGCTTCGAGCATCTGCGATGACAAAAGAGGCAAGAACAGTGGCTCGAGAGGAGAGAGCAGCAAGGGAAGCAATGTTTGAGGCAGATGAAGGTCAACTTTATGGCCCCGGAATCGACGATTAATGTAAGTCCATCATTATTTATATAAAAACCTTAAGGAAAACTTTAAACGCTGTTTTCTCGAAATAGATTTTTTTGAACTGGCAACCACCATATACAAAAATAGACAAAAAATAGAATTTTTTTTTAAACACGTGCCATTTATTTATTTATTAAACAAAATGAATAATTCTAGTTCCGGCGATAGCTGCAGGTGTTCTAATTAAAATGAAGTTTGATTTTTTAACTTTGGTTCACAGGAAGATCCGGAATCATGGTCGCCGATGAACCGTGCACACGATGCAGAGGTGAAATAAATATAACATAACTTAATTATTATACATATTTCTTATTTAAATAAAATATATAATTAATCTTTAAAATATGACAAATAAAGAGCAAAAAGAAATTTTTAAAAATATTTACCCGTTTTCCCCCCAAACATTCCTAAAAATCTCCTAGATAACAGCGCAACAAAGTAGAATACCCCCTTAAACAATTTCGATTGCCCTTATCGACTACCCGTCTGGCAAATCATCTGCGTGCTATCGACAGATTTGTCGCTTCTTTGGAATGCAGAAATCGCCAACTTTAAAATCGATATCGATTTTAATTTTTTGGCCCTAAATTAAATGAAGAATTTATTCTAAAACAATTTTTGTTTTAGTTACTCCTAGTATAAAAGTGCATATGACCATACGAAAAAAGATTAGCGCGAAGATGTCACACGGCAAATATAATAAATATTTTTGCATTATTACAATCAATTTTTATAGTTAATGATGCTAAAATAAAATACCAAACAAGTCATTTGTATTTTTACTCTTTTCCAGTTACTCGCGACTAAAACCGCCTATTTTTTGGCCTGTCACACTCCTTAAATTTACTTCGTTAATTTTCTATAAACAAATAAAGGATAAATATTTATTTGTTCTGCTAGTTAATTGCCAGTTACTTATTTTACTTCTGTGTTCTGTAGAAATTTACATTTTACCGATGTGTTGTTTCTAAGAAAGGAAAAATAGGAAATATATAAGTAAACATAATATAATAAATAGAAAAATAAAACTTATTAATCCAATTTTATACTAAATAATGTCTGCAATCAAAAGGCATTTACTTTTGAAATTGCATTACAATTGAATGCTATCTTACAACTGGCGCGTCAACGTTATTTTTGTACAATATAAGCAAATGCATTAATAATTGCGTTATGTACCTTACAAAGTACAAATTCCTAGTAGTAAATAGTTCAACGCAAAATTAACGCCTGCAAAGTTGCGAGCTTCTTTCTTAGATTTTCAAACTCTTGACTGTAATATTTTAAAAAGCACTTTTCTTTGCTTAGAACTTTAATTTTCGGTAACATAAAACATAAAGTTTACAATAATTAAAAATTATTTAAGATGAAAGATATCAATATTGACTTTTCAAAAAAAATTTTTCCAATAGACTTTGTTGTTTACAAAGTTGTGAATGTTTGATTTGTGTATGGGTGTGTGGATTGTAAAAATATTTGATCTAAAAATTTCAAAGTTTCGAATAGCATAAAAAGCTAAAAACAATAACGCTGAAATATAAAATCTTTTCGAATTTTACATTAACTAAATTAAATATTTAAATTAATTTTCGTCAAAAAATTGTTGAAGTTCTAAACGGAAAAAAAGTTCGATAAAAACTTCAAAAGGACGAAAATCCAAAAACAAGAAAATTCTGTTAATTTCTCTTTGTTTGCAATAAATGAATCATTTTGGACATAGCAAATAACTGTATCATCTTTGTCATGGAAATAGATTGCCAGGAAATAGATTCTAGAGAATCTAAAAAATTCTTTAATGTGAGCTTAGAAAGCATTACTATAACTGCGTTAGAAATTGTTTAACGCATTATCTTTTAACACGCAGTTATTAAAAGGTAGTTATTAAAAGGTTACAGAATAGATCTGTTGCTTTGTATATATTTTACGGTGTCTGCACATTTTTACGTACATATGCATTCCTTGATCCAATTAAAATTTCGAACAAGAGAGAAGCATAATTTCTATTTTAAGTAAATTTTCTATAACTCAATAAATAAGTTACTTGCTATTAAATAATTCAATAAATAAGTAATTTATATGATCGTAATTTCAGTGTTTACAAAATTTTCTATGGATTTACTGTTTACATTGTTTGTAAGACCATTAATGCATCAATTATTCGTTGCAATTCGCCTTCATTATTCGTCAACTTTTCCTTGTTAGTCTTTTGAACGTCAAGAGGCACCTTCACATTATAATCGGGTACAGCTAAATCTTGTTTCAATTTTTCTATAATCTGAATCAATTGTCTTTCTCTTTTTTGTAGCTTTTCTAACTCTTTCTTTGGATCAATCAAACCCTACAAGATACATGTGTTTATATGATAAATACATAGTTATATAATATATAATAATAATTAAAATAAAAGTATTATATTAATGATTTAATGATTATATTAATGATGTAATGTTAATTACCTTTAATAGTAAATGCACTTGAACTTTGTCAGTTATAGTGACAATAGCACAGCCTACCAGTGGTTTTTCCGTGCTAAGAGTAGAATATGCAAGAGTTTCTATGAGTAATTTATATTGGACGATCTTCTCCTTTAAAACTGGATCGGTACATGTGACATACGCTTTGGTTTTTGTTTTATTCGGTAAATTGTAAGTCGCGCGAGCAGATCGAACATTCTTAATAATTTTTTGTACAAAATCAATATCTTTTTCGATCTCTCGGTTTCTCCAACAACACTGAAATACATCAGACGCGGTCTTATGGTACTAATAATGGTATTTTAATTCCGCATCTATCGCGTGGTTGTAAATACATAATTACCCACCTCGGCACCGTCTGGATATGGACTTACACATATACTCGGATATATCAACTTCTTACGAGGTAAACGTTGATAAAGCTCTTCCGTTATAAATGGCATAAACGGGCTCAACAAACGCAATCCCACGTCCAGCGTGATAAATAATACTTTTTGAGCCACTAATTTAGCCATGTTATCTTCGCTTTGAAATATTGGTTTGAGGTATTCCTAGATATACAAATTATTGTATAAAAAGATTTTTTCTCCATTTTCTCCATCCACATAATGTAGCATGACATTAAAAAATCAATTGTTACTGACCAGATAAATATCACACAAGTCATATAGCCATAAATTATAACAGGTAGAAGTAGCTAATGCAAAGTCATACTGTTTTATCGCTTCATCGCAAATCGCGGCAGCATAACTAACTCTCGATAACATCCATAAATCTACATTTGTTTCACTTCCAGTCAGCTATAACATGTTACGAGTAAAGAAGTCAAAATTTTTGCTAATTTTTCTAGTAGCTAATTTCTCTTCTAAAGATGTTACTTGTATATTTTTAAAATAAAGTTTTACCTCAAATGTATCATCATTATTGCGTTGACACTCATTAACGTGTGCAAATTTCGATATTATTTTATTTTGTTCTGCACGAAACATAGCCTTTTCTTCATCTGTAAATGTGGAGACATGATCATACCAACGTTTAATATGCAGATATCTTGCGAAATTAATGCTTAATTCCTTCAACGATTGGTGAACTGACGAGTCGAGTTGCGAAGGTGTATAACCATCGAGATACGGATAATCCGCCAAGTAATTATTTAGCGCTTCCTGCATGCACGATTCATTTAAAGTTCTCTGGTACCATTCGCTATCTCCAACCAATTGGTCAATACAATTTGTATTATTGCATTTCTGATATGAAATCATTCACAATTACATACTTTACAATTATCACAACATAAGTGACTTTCATAGAATATAAAAATTTACCGTATCATTTAAATTGTCGCATTTAAATTGAGAATCGAGATAGACGAGTGCAAATTTTGTAGCATTCCATATCTTGTTGCAAAAAAATCTATATCCTTGTACGCGGAGTATATCGAGATTTATATCTCGTCCTTGAGTGGTATAGGCACAGAGTGCGAATCGCAGAGCATCCGTTCCACATTCAGGAATGCCTTGTGGATAATCACGTTTCTGACATTCTCGAGCTCGTTCGAGCTCTTTTGAATCTAGATTCGAATCTAACAATTGTTTTTGGAGATTCTGAAAAAAAACAAAACATTCTTGGTTTAAAAAATATTACAGAACATATTAGCAAATCATTCTTTCTACACACTTCTAAGGATATTCCTTTAATCACATCCATAGGATCTATTACATTTCCCAAGGATTTACTCATTTTTCTTCCATGTGCGTCTCTCACCATCGCATGTAAATACACTTCCCTACAAGAGAGATAGATCTTAGTTTCTTTGTACAAAAAAATATGAAATTATTGGACGCATTTGTGATATACTTGAAAGGCAACTGTCCCAACAATTTTTGACCCATAAAAACCATCCTGGCAACCCAAAAGAAGAGTATATCGTGACCAGTTTCTAATAGAGTACCCGGATAAAACGCTTTGAGTTCAGAAGTCTGAAAAACATTTTAACATAGAAGTTATGTTCTTTATCTTAAATTTCATAAATTCAATTGTTTCTTTATTCACTGTATGGCATACGTACTTCGTCTGGCCAACCAAAAATAGAGAATGGAAAAAGAGCAGAAGAAAACCAAGTGTCTAATACATCAGGATCTTGCTCCGCAATAATATCGTTTACATTAACTCCCAATTTTTTAGCAGCTTTCTCTCTAGCCTCAGCCTCAGAAAACGCACTCACCCAATATTCATCTACCTATACATCTTTGACTTATTATGTGTAAAACAAACTATCTGCATGAAAATCACTCGATACGAGAAAAACTATAATTTTTAAGATTATTTCATGAAAATTACCTTTTTTGTATTGACGGAAGAACTAGTAGACTTAATTGCATAAGCAGGGATACGATGGCCCCACCAGAGCTGACGCGAAATGCACCAATCTCTTATACCGTCCATCCAGATGTACCATGTTTTCTTAAATTGCTCTGGAATTATTTTCAGAGCACCCGTGCTTACTGCTTTTCTAGCTTGAGCAGCCATTTCATCACACTTAACGTACCTGAGTATGTGAGAAGAAATTAGATAAATTTATTTAAAAAAGTGACAAACTGTGCACAATGCGTTAATTTACCATTGTGGTTTCATGAGAGGTTCGACGACATCTCTCGATCGACTACATATAGGTATTACCATTGGATTATCTTTTATACCGATCAATAGGTTTCTTTTTGTCATTTCTTCAATGATAGCCACTCTGGCTTCAAATCTTCTCATTCCCTATAATTAGGGGCTATTTAATTTGTATACATTTATTTTCGTATTTATTTCATATTAAAATATCTCGAAAAGTCCTCAACCATATCTATACGTAAAAAGAAATACCGTAAATTCTCCATAGTCTCCAATAACGTTTCCATCATCGTCAAAAATGTTGATGAATGGCAGATTGTGTCTTTTTCCAACCTCATAATCATTCGGATCATGGGCTGGCGTAATCTTAACAGCACCTGAGGAATAGTTCAGTTATCCTTGGCCTACTTTCACTGTACTGTTACTTTCATAATAGCTTTACTTTCAATATGTTTGCTGATTTAGCAAGTTACTTATGTACTGTTTTAAATTATACCAGTTCCAAATTCCATGTCGACGAACTCATCTGCTATAATGGGTATATGCCTATCGCAAAATGGATGCTGCACATATTTTCCAATATATCGCACATATCTGCTGTCTTTTGGGTGCACCCCAACAGCAGTATCTCCTAACATGGTTTCAATGCGAGTGGTCGCTACAATTATTTTGTCTTCCGAATCGAGGAGTTGATAAGCGAAAGATACCAAAACACCAAATTCCACTTTCTTTTCATAACCAGGTATAGAAATCAAAGTCCGGCCGCTTAATTCCACCTTATCTACCTTTTTAAACAAATAAATTTTTAATAAAGATTTTCAAATTGATCCTTGTATATATTTGATAAAGAAATGTCTGTCAACTACATAGTACTTACTTCAATATCAGATATTGCACTTTTTAAAGCGCACGACCAATTAACTAAACGATTGCTGCGATAAATAATACCTTCATCATGCAAGCGCACAAATGCCTCTGTTACGGCTTTACACAATTTAGGATCCATTGTAAAACAAGCACGGCTCCAATCGAAAGAGCCACCTATCTTCCTTAATTGCGAATAGATTCTATCGCCTTTTCTAAAAAATATTTCAAATATATATACCCGATAAAGTATATTAAATATATACGTTATATGTTTTTCATATAATTATACAAGTTACTTAACATCTTACAACTTTACTTACTCATACTTCCACTGCCATATTCTCTTGATAAATTCTTCTCTGCCGATATCATGACGAGATTTCTTTTCTTCCTTCCATAGTTTTTTTTCTACAACCACCTGGGTGGCAATACCTGCATGATCACAACCTGGATTCCAGAGTGTTGTACGGCCTTTCATACGATTCCTAAATCAATTGAACAATTAAGAATACAAGAACTGCTATTCTTTCCAAAGTGTCAAGTTATATCTTAAATTTATATATTATTTATACCATCTGGTAATAGCATCTTCTACAGCGTTAGTCAGAGCGTGTCCAAGATGTAAGAAACCAGTTACGTTAGGCGGTGGTATTACCATTACAAATTTTCCCTTTGGATTTTCCTCTAATATATCTTTTCTCTAAGAAAAAAAGTTTTAATGTGTACATACAGGAGTGCATTTTAATAATGTTACATATCTATCTAAATTTTTATTTTTTTCGAACTTCCGTTTACTTACTCCGTATTCTGGTTTAAAAAAGCCTTCCTTTTCCCACCAAGCATACCATGCAGTTTCTACATATTGCGGACTGTACGTATCTGGCATTGGACACGTGACATTTTTCTTTTCTCCAGATGGTGTATGGATGGTGTACAAAATTGCAGTAGTTTCTTTTTTCTTATCACTTTTCTATAATACATTAGATTCATGAATAAATTAACATGAATAAATTACATTGCTTACAAAAATACAATATTTCTTTTCCATTAGCACTAAATCAACCTTGGATCGATAAAATAATATTTATTATCAAAAAAATTATATGGAAACGTATAAGTTATATGAAAACGAATAAGTGTTTCTAAATTATAGTATTAAGAATTATAAATACTTTAAAAATATATATGAAAATTGTGTGAAATAATTATTATTCAAATACATGTGTTTGAATTATTTGAAAAATATAAATTTCAAAATTAAAGAGTTGAATAATTATGTGGAATATAATTTAAATCTAAACTATCCAAACTACAACAAGTTAGAAAACTAATTGTAAAATACAATACACCAAAATAATCTATTGAATTTATATACAACTTTTATATATACATAAATCTAAATTTAAATAAATCTGCCATAATGAATGTGTGTCCCAATTTACTCAACAATTTCTATTATATTCCTCAAATTTAAACAATACCAAATATCGCGTTTTATTTTTATTCTAAATTTATATAATATATTAGGAAACATAATAGTGTCTTATTACAAGTTTACAAACATCGAAGTCATATAGAACGAGATGCGTAAATATGAATAATATTTAATTTTTTATTTCGTAAAAGCAACAATGCATCCGAAATTGCTTTTTTAATAGAATGTTTTTTTCTGCATAAATAGATGTTTTGTATAAAAAATTAGGGTTAGATGTTTGAAAATTAAATATTTTACAAGATGTTTATATTATATTCTGGTGTACTTAACATATATATATATAGAACATAAAATCTGATATATAATTAACATAAGATAACAACTATTCTAAGTAATGTTCGTAAGTTTTCTTCAAAAACAATATTCTAAATAAAAACAAACAAAGTCTTTGTTATATAAAAGTTTTTTATATTTATTTATATAAAAAGTTTTAAGTAAACGTCCCTCATTATTAAATATATTAAGTATTTGTATAAAAGATATAAAAGATTTGATATTAAAAAAATGATATCAACTTATAGTTGTCAATTAAATCCAATGTGTGTCTTTACATTTTATTTCATACTTTTACATATATATATAAGTATATATGTATATATATGTACACACACACACACACACACACACACACACACACACACACACACACACACGCACGCACGCACACGCACACGCATTTACACACACACATACACACACGCACACACAATGCACGCACACGCACACACATTAATAAATAAATCTTTACATTCTTATACATCATGTATCATTTGTGGACAAGATTTGATATAAAAAATTAACACTAACTGTCAATAAAACATAATTAATAAAATCTACTATAGTTACCATAATTATTTCTACATATATATTACTCTCATATGATAGTGAATAAATAGCTTTATCATTTGCACAAATGATTTATAAAAAATTTTGAAATGTTATTTAAAAAACTCTAAAGGTAATATCATATATAGGTAATAATGTTATAAGTTTTCATAGGTAATAATGTTATAAGTTTTCTAAAAAGTAAACTATGTTTTTATGAGTAAAGAAAATCATAGAAAAATTAAATTATTTTATGTGTGCTTTATTTGTATATCTTATTCATTCTATTTATTTGTTCTATTCACTTTGAATTGTTCAGTATAAATACATTCAAATTAATGTATACTAACTTATTATGTTTTTAAGCTAAGTGTATAACTTGATTTTTCTGTATAGAGAATACTTGGAACGGAGAGAAGCAGGAATAAAAAAATTTTAGTTAACTTAGCAATTAGTTTTTGTTTGTTGCAATAAAAAATTTAAATTTGTATTAATATATTTACAGATGTGAATAGATTTAATTCTTCAGACATCAAGATGTGAGTTAGTTGAATAGTTTAAACACACACACATCCAACAAGAATAATTGAATAAATTGACAAAAATTAATTGTGTGAATGTTTGTTAGCAAATTTGGAAACTTTGCAGTTCTAATTAAAATAATCTAGAATAAAAGACATGGCTGATTAGAACTATCAAGTTGGATTTAATTATGAAAGCTATCTAATGAGTGGTTAGACTCCATATGGATAATAAAGATGTCAATATTCTCTACATTCTCTCTATTGAAGTCAGGGTATTTAATATTAGTACAGACTCACCTCTGGTTTGTCTTTTATGTTCACCACCTTTTCAGTTTCCTTTTTCTCTTGCTTCTGTTTAAATTTCTCTAATTTGGCCAACTTTTTGGCCTCCTTTTGCAACTGCTTGGCCGATTTCTGCGGGCCATTTTCCACGACGGTCTCATCGTCCTTTACATTAACCATTTTCTCCTATTGCTCCTTTTTTACAAAAAGTTCGGACGTCTATTTTCCACTCGATATTAAAACAAACCGGCTTATGAAACAAACTCAATGATTGCGAAGCTAACCACTGCTAACCACGTTGGTTGTGCTTTACCGTGTCACTCAGTCAGTGTTGCCAGGTATCCCCATATATGTAATACTCCTATATTGCTAGAAGAGTGTCGATCTCAGTCCAAACATTAAAGCCTCGTCTACAATAGTCGCACAGGCTATGTCGCAGGTCGTAAGTAGTAGTGTCGCAAGAAAGTTGTCGCATGTGTCGCTAGACTACAATCTACAATATGTCGCAAGGATTGTTCGCGTGCATTAAGTCGACTGCAGCCGCAATGAATGATCGGCAGCAATTACTAATTTTTCTTCAACTTTGCTCCCAATTTTTAAATTTAATATGCTTATATTACCGTTTATTTACTGAATCGCACAACAGAAGATGGTGGGTGCGACCAGAAAATATACCACGGATAGCTAGCAACACACGCAAATCATCACTTCGCATGGCAACGTTCTGTGCTGTGATTGGCTGATCTCATGCGACACGCTTGTCGCAGTCGCAGAAAGTTGAAGTTGACTCAACTCCGTGCGACAAGGACTCTTGCGACTGCGACAGCCTTGCGACACAGCCTGCGACATGCGACACAGCCTATGCGACCTGCGTGTGTTGTTAACTATCCGTGGTCGCACCCACCATCTTCTGTTGTGCGATTCAGTAAGTAAACGGTAATATAAACATATTAAATTTAAAAATTGGAAGCAAAGTTGAAGAAAAATTAATAATTGCTGCCGATCATTCATTGCGGCTGCAGTCGACTTAATACACGCGAACAATCCTTGCGACATATTGGGTGCTTTCCATTTATCATGACTTGTGTCTACTCAAGCTAGCTCAAGTCAGCAGCTCTAATCACGATAAATGGAAAGCACCTACTGCGCAGAAGTTGATGCGCAATATGTCTTCTGATCTAGAGTAAAACATTTGTATCGGAACTATTAAGTTAATATTAATCAAAGAAAAAATATATAGACACACGTATTGTAGACCACTCTTACAATTAGTGTATACTAAAATTCAGGAAATATTCAGCTATAAAAAACAAACTCATAGTTGCGGTCCGTCAAATTTTCAACCAAAATTATTTTTCCAGTTTTCTTTATCGTAAAATCTATCATACAAAAGCAAAAGCTAATCTCTTAGATTGCAAATTTATAATTTATATTGATAAACTAAAATTAAATATATGACTTACGTGTAATATATTATGAAAAGTATATTATTTTCTATGACATATAATTAACAAATAATTAATTTTCTTTATAAATAATATTTTTATAATAAATTCTCATTCATTGCACAAAGTATCACAAGAGAAAGTATCTTAACCTCACTTATTACCAATAAAATCGAATTTTTCAAATATATGATCAAATAAGTAGGTGCATTTATTTTTCGACGTTGGTAGAACTGAATGTTACCCACCTCAACTCTCTGCAAAAGCCACCTCAATATAGTTAGCAGACAACTTCGAGATTTCTTATTATTAATTATTTGAATAGTTTGGGAATCGTTTGGGAAAGTTTAGGAATGTAGTTTCATAGTTTAGGAAATAATAGTTTATTTATAATAAATAAATAAAAAAATCGAGCGTATAGTTAGCAGACATAATTTCAAAAATAATTTTTTTTTTTTTTAATCGACTTAAAATCATTTGGGAAACACGTCTATAATGTTTTTTTAGTTTAGGAAATAATTATTTCATCTGAAAATCAAGTTAAATGTGCGATTGTTGAACAGTTTTGCCAGAGTTTTTGAGTCAGCCAATCACAGCTGAGAACGAACTGGAAAGTGTTCCTAAAGCATAAAAGAAACGTTCACTTTGCCAAAATGGCATCATTATTAGCAGCTTGGTATGTACACTGGCGGACATCGATTTGTTCCGTGACCCCTTTCCGCGGGGCAAGGGGAATATGGAGAAGATGGAGAATATCCGTGGCGCCACCCAGCGGCGGCCCTGTTTTACCGCTCCTGATTTGTCATATCCATATTCCCCTTGCCCCGCGGAAAGGGGTCGCGGAACAAATCGATGTCCGCCAGTGTACATACGTAAAATTATATTATTTTAGAATAGTTTATTTTTTAGAACTCTTCACAAAAGAATATATAATGCGGAATGTACTATTACGCACAACATATTTATAATTTGAAATGTATAATTTTTGTATTATTTTATCTGTTTAGATTATTATATTACATGTAATGTTGAAAGCATGGATCTAAAGAAGATATGGATGGAGTCTAAAGTGTGTATACGGGCAAGGGGGCTGTGAAATTTGCGGCAAGGGGAATGCATAGTGCTGTCTCTTTCTGTAGGTAACCTTCGTATGTTTCCGTCGCATATCCGATGATTCCCGAAAGATTATATATCCCATATTAGCTAACTCTTGAATACGTCAATTTTACTTTATATAAAGCGTCTACAAGGAGTTATGATATATAAACTATACAAGACGCAATGCGCAGTTCGGATATCTTCGGTTACATTCGTTACAAAGCCGAAGGTTACCTACAGAAAGAGACAGCACTATGCATTCCCCTTACCGCAAATTTCACAGCCCCCTTGCTATAGACTCCATCCATATCTTTTTAGATCCATGGTTGAAAGCAACATATATGCTCAGCAAAGTCCAACCCTACGTCCGTGCAAAATAACGTGAGCCACGTGCTGAGCGGGCAACATCTTTTAGATGGCTAACAGGGCAATGGCAAGTCTCCTGGAGTGAAAAATGATAAATATTTGAGGTAACAAAACTTTTGTAACCTGTAATAAGTATACTATTTAACTTCTAAGTAATTAACAATAAATCTCAATTTCTTTAGGGCAAAATTGAATATCGGCTTACTGCACTAGATCTGATTGCCTATCTCACCACAGAAGATAATCCCAAGCAGTGGTTACATGTGCCAGAAGAATAGATGAATGATATTTTTTGGAGAATATAAATGACTCGAACCTACAGTTCACGCTAGTCTTTGGAATTGGCCTTCATCACACCGGTCTTCAAGACAGAGGCAGGAGAATCGTTGAGGAATTATTTGTCAATAATTAGATACAGGTGTGTATGCTGCAACTGTATCTCGAACAGTTTTGATTCATACGTCAAATTCGACATGGTGTTAAATCGCATAACATGGAAATAATAAAGATTTATGTTAGAATAGAATTTACCAACTTACATATAATATATATATATATATATATATATATATATATTACATATATATTATATATATTATATATATTTTATATATATTATATATATAATAATATATATATATATACGTATATATACAGGGTGTCCCATTATAAAACATCCAGTCGAATATTTCGAAAACCAAGCCCGGGAGAGAAAAATTTTTCAGACAAAAGTTATTTGGTTTCGAGGGGCCCATAAGATGATACCATTGGTTTGACCTTGAAGAATTATTTGAAAGTTACATGAAAGTCACCTCAATTTTTTTAAATGGCATCCCCTATTTTTTATTACATATTCTTGTAGCTGACTTCAAGAGCTTTTCAAAACACTATAATAAAGTATTTTTTTATTAAGTATTTTCCGAGTTATAAAGCTTGAAATAATTTCATAATTTTACATAAACTGTAAAATATCTCGTAAAATATTTACTTTTCGATGACCTTACCTCAATACTTTTATGCACAGAATAATGAGAGGAACCAATTGGTGTCAAGAAAACACATAGTTGTTTTTAAGAAAAAATATGCAATTTGTAACTAACAATTACATATTTTTTCTTAAAAACAACTATGTGTTTTCTTTACACCAATTGATTCCTCTCATTATTCTGTGCATAAAAGTATTGAGGTAAGGTCATCGAAAAGTAAATATTTTACGAGATATTTTACAGTTTATGTAAAATTAAGAAATTATTTCAAGCTTTATAACTCGGAAAATACTTTATGAAAAAATACTTTATTATAGTGTTTTGGAAAGCTCTCGAGGTCAGCTACAAGAATATGTAATAAAAAATAGGGGATGCCATTTAAAAAAATTGAGGTGACTTTCATGTAACTTTCAAATAATTCTTCAAGGTCAAACCAATGGTATCATCTTATGGGCCCCTCGAAACCAAATAACTTTTGTCTGAAAAATTTTTCTCTCCCGGGCTTGGTTTTCGAAATATTCGACTGGATGTTTTATAATGGGACACCCTGTATATGTAATTAATTTTTTTATTACAATTTGGATTGGATGAACTGATAGAAAATATCTTTTAGGCAATGATCGATACAGTCGGGACGTGGGTGGTTAACTCGCACATTACGAATAATGCAACTGTTTCAAATGATCATGCAAGCACAATGGATAGATGTATCTGCAATTATGACACTACCGCATATAAGGAAAGAAGATTTGTATTTATTTTCATCGTTGATGGCTCTTCCAATATTGTATTCTGTTACATGCGACAATTATAGTAGACTCGTGAAGGGGAGTAGATCGAGTAGACCAAATACGCGAGGTAATAAAATTGAAAAAATATTTTTCAAACATCCATTATCTATACATTAAAACAGATATTAAATACAATATTTTAAAAAATCAATTATTTTTTCTAGATACAAGATCAAGTAATTAGAGATATGCCGATAATATTTTGATAATATTTTGATGTTTGAGTTCCCAAGAACGCGTTCGATGTTAATGGCCACCTCATTGTTGAAAGGGATAACAATATAGTTGCTTGCGTCTAGAGGAAGATTTTCAGGGGCGTTATTTTGCCTGTGTTTTAATATGTTAAGTCTTTTCTCGATGTGATGGTCGATCATGTGATTGGGGTAAAGATTATTGCGCAAAATTTCTTTTATAATACTAATGTTACATTTGTGAAATCTTTTGTCAGAAAGTAAAATTGCTCTGTTAATATTATATTCTATCTCTAATAAATTGAATTGCGTAATAAAGAAAGGAAAAGACACGCTTAGTGTTCTGAAACAAACAGAGTTAGTGTACGAGATTGATTGCTCGAATTGCAACGCATGTTACATCGGTCAAACAAAACGACATTTAATAACCCGGTTAAAAGAACACCAAAGCAACATTAAAAAACATACATCAAATCATTCCGTTGTCACAAATCACAGATTATCGTATGGTCACGATTTTGACTGGGACAACCCAAAAATTTTGCACAAAGAAACACACACAAGAAAAAGAGAAATAGCAGAGATGCTGTTCATCAAAAAATGCAATTCGGCAATCAACTCACAGAAGGACACTGAGAACCTAACGGCGATTTATGACAGATTACTTAATATCTTATAGTTCACATAACACATCCCTTACTTTTCATCATTGTTTCTTATTATATTGACTGCATTTTTTGACTTATCTCTCCCAATTAATTTATTTTGTTACCGTCCATTATTTATTGAAAAAATTTTTTTTTATTATATTTGTACTTTGTTTTATCCGTTCACCTGGCCTTCATGTCTTATCATATTGACTGTCCTTTGACTTACCTTAATTTATTAAATTATTTTTGTCATCGCCCGTTACTTTATTTAATTCGTATTTGTATTTATACTTTATAAATTTGGCCTTCTTCATACCGTATTAATATTTATAATATTTTTGACACACTTACTGACGTCACCTTTAATTCTTTTTTGCTTACATTTTAGTACATTGACCTGGTTTCACGCACATTTACCGTCTTTTTCTTTCTTTTCATCTTATTTGTTTATTACTAAGTTCCCCCTAAGTCACACAAGCAAATTTCATCTCGCTCAGTCCGTATGTAGCTGTCACAAACAACTGACGTCTTTTATCCTATCAACTCAATTGTATATTCTTTTTAAATCTAATTATATATAATTCAACGTTTTTCCAACACTTTGTATTTCGGAACACGGGACTGAGTAATGTAAGTCTTGAATGTAATTACATACTTTTCCGTGTATGAAACGATCGTTACATTTCTGTACCACTTTTTTGTAGATTTACTTGATAAGGACCCAAATCGGAGGTCGAAACGTAGTAATAAATCATCATTTTTATATCAATTATGCCAGTTTGAAGTCATTTAACACTCCTCACCTGGTATTTCCCATCACTGGCAAAAAGAAGACACTCACTCTGTTTTAGTATTGGAAAGTTCTTTGCACGAGAAGAGGATAATGTTGAAGCTCGATGACGACTATTCCGTAGCTGTTCGATGAAACGAAGAGTATACATTTTCAACTATTAAGTTGAAAAGAGTGAACAATTCTAAAACTTTGAAAGCACATTGTCCGATGTTTTTAAAAGGAAAAGACGAAAGTTGGTTCTTGGTACTAGGCGACATTCAAAATAGAGAATTATGGGGGACTCTAAAAAGGGTATTTAGTATAAATAGTCAGCAGAAAAATCATCAATTGCAATTTACCACACTGGAAAATACTGGCTTTCTTTCATATGGCATACAGACGTCAAGGATAATCAGACAGTTTTCATCAAACACGATAGGTTTGTAAGTTATTTGTATAAAAAATTTTAGTACCAATTATATTTAAATCTATACAATAATCAAAATATATAGTGACTAATGTCAAAACAGCATATAAACACTTATGCACACTTAATTATTTTTTGATTTAGCAAAAATTGAATACATATTTCGATAGAAAATTTTCGTAACTTTTTAATGCCAATTAATTTTTTTAGTTGTAAATAACGGTAAGTAAATAACGTGTCTTATTCATAACAAATTCAGTTTATCCGCTCACCCGCTCTTTTGGCATTAGTCACGCAATATACATATATCCAAGGAACATAATCAAATAAGATTATCAAATATAAAATAAAACCTGTCATTATTCTAATTTGAAATTATAGTAATACAATGCATAAAATTCGAATTTTGTTGTAAAAGAAGGAATTGACGTTACCCACTCGGCATGTCATATTTCTGAAACATTACTACAATTGTAGTAATGTTTCAGAAATGACATGCCGAGTGGATAGATTATTTAAAGTCTAGTAGAAGGTACAAAAGTTACGCTCATTCCCAAATTTTGTTTCCAAACTTCGTTTTTATTTTGTTTTATTTTTTATCAACAAATAACTTTAATTTTTGGAGAATTACCGACCGGAATTTTAATGGATTTATCGACACAGTCCAGATCAGACACAGAATGGAAACAAAAGACTATTGAAACTATGTTATATTTTCTGTTCGTTTTCTTCTTCTATGTTCAGTATTATTCGGCCTCAAATTCGTTCAAGTGAACTGTATAAATTCCGGAAAATAAAAACCGTTTACAGTCTTGCACTCCGTCTTTTGCTGATCAGCAGGTGTGGACATTGAAATAAAGCTTTTAATCGATCGATCAGTGACGGTTAAATTCTAATTACTGTAATGAATGTTGAGAGTATGTAATCTTTCTTGTCTTATTTCAGCAAAATATTCTTCTTGCTGTCGACGCATGCATTTGCCAGGGAGAGCTGCTGCAGTCCATAAGAAACTTTGGCAATTCGTTCAAGTGACTGTATGAATTCCGGAAAATAAAAACCGTTTACAGTCTTGCACTCCTTTTGCTGATTAGGAGGTGTAGACATTGAAATAAAGCTTTTAATCCGTCGATCAGTGACGGTTAAATTCTTATCATCTTTTTAATCTTTTCAGTCTTTTAAATATTTTTCTTTATTTGTTTAGATGGGACGGCCTCGTAGTGTTTCTAACCGAGAAGCAATTTTGTTAATTCAGAAATATATGCAATATTTTAATACCAACGATTTTCCTGTGAGATCTGCAAAAGTTTGGAAAGACATGAGCAAAGAGCTTAATGAAAGATGGAAACCGCATTCTGTTTATACATACGTGAGAAATAATAAAAATGGAAGTCTCGAAGAGGCTCGTCAGAAATTGGGTATAAATATCCAACCTCCAAGACCAATACCATCGAAGTCAATCAACAAAGTCGACCAATACCTTCAAGTCAATACCATCGAAAATGAAATCATTGATGATTGATTCTCGAGAAAACTATAAAATTTAGAATTAGTAGCAAAGTATGTCTCATGTGCACTTTTAAAAAACAAGATTTCAAGCCATTAGCCAAAGAAGAAAATACTGACATGTACAAGTAAGCTTAAAACCAAAGAAGAGAATTTATTATACCATATTATTATCAGATGAGGAAGAAGTATTGACTGAATTTCCTAAAGGTGACCAGCAAAATTTAAATCTAAAATATAGTAAAAACAAACCTGCGAAAGTAGGTTTTTATTTTCAATCATATCCACAAATACAAATAATTTATTTTTTATTGACATGTATAAGTAAGCTTAAAATTAAAGATTGTATTAAAATTGTTAGGTTATGTATCTAAATTTATATTTTAAATGTAAATTACTGTTTGTGTTGAAAATAATTTTTACGATATTTGAGAATTTTGTTATGTTCGTTAATAAAATTATATGAAGAAAAATATACAACTTTCTGTACACTTGTGACATCCCGTAATTCTATATCTCTTTTCTCTCCGTAATTATATAACTACATCAAATCTCATTTTTCGCTCATCTTCAACATTAACAATTTCTACATAAACTTTCTTCTTCTCTTGTAATCCTTATGTAAAAAGATTGAATTGAGTAAAATATCATTTGTTTCAGTCTTAGATGTTTAATTAAATATTTAGCATGTTACATCTAGACAAATACTGTATTGCTGATCCAATCCCATATAGCAGTCAGAAATGTCGCCTAGTACCATAAATCAACTTTCGTCTTTTTCTTTTAAAAACATCAGACAGTGTGTTTGCAAAGTTTTAGAATTTCAGTTTTAGAAGTTCATTCTTTTCAATTTAGTTTTAGAATTGTTCACTCTTTTCAACTTAATAGTTGAAAATGTATACTCTTCGTTTCATCGAACAGCTACGGAATAGTCGTCATCGAGCTTCAACATTATCCTCTTCTCGTGCAAAGAACTTTCCAATATTAAATCAACAGATATTATCGGCATATCTCTAATTACTTGATCTTGTATCTAGAAAAAATAATTGATTTTTTAAAATATTGTATTTAATATCTGTTTTAATGTATAGATAATGGATGTTTGAAAAATATTTTTTCAATTTTATTACCTCGCGTATTTGGTCTACTCGATCTACTCCCCTTCACGAGTCTACTATAATTGTCGCATGTAACAGAATACAATATTGGAAGAGCCATCAACGATGAAAATAAATACAAATCTTCTTTCCTTATATGCGGTAGTGTCATAATTGCAGATACATCTATCCATTGTGCTTGCATGATCATTTGAAACAGTTGCATTATTCGTAATGTGCGAGTTAACCACCCACGTCCCGACTGTATCGATCATTGCCTAAAAGATATTTTCTATCAGTTCATCCAATCCAAATTGTAATAAAAAAATTAATTACATATATATACCCATTATATAACATCCAGTCGAATATGTTCGAAAATAATATATATATGTAATAATATATATATAAATATATGTGTGTATATAATATATATATGTAATATATGTATATATATATATATATATATTATTATGTAAGTTGGTAAATTCTATTCTAACATAAATCTTTATTATTTCCATGTTATGCG
>CABEGB010000204.1:0-24983 GCA_901521435.1 Crematogaster levior
TTACAGAAGAGAGGATGGGAAAGGGTGAGGAAGTGGTTACCAAAAGGATATGTGTGGGAAATGCAGGAGGCGGAGAAAAGGAATAAAAAGGAGAGGGCCATGGGGGGAATGGTCATGGGAAGAAGGGAAGAGATAGAGGAAAAGGGAGAGGAGAGGCAGGGAAGGAAGAGGGGGTTGATGTCAGGAAAGATGTGCCTGGGAGGGGAGTGGTGGAGGCTAGTCGGGGTTTATGTGAATAGGGACTTGGAAGGAAAGATGGAAAGGCTGAAGGATTGGATGGAGGATGGAGAGGAAGGGGTAAGGGTGTTAATAGGGGGGGATTTTAATGCGAGGACAGGAAGAAAAGGGGGGAGGGTGGGAGAGGAAGGGGAAGAGAATGCATGCGAGGAAAGAAGAAGGTCGAGAGACGAAAAGGTCAATGAGGAGGGAAGGAAGTTATGTGGATTTTTAGGGGAGCTAGGATGGTCGATAATAAATGGGAGTGTATTAGGGAATGAAGAGGGTGAATGGACGTATACAGGGGGAAGGGGAGGCACAGTGATAGACTACGTGTTGGGGAATGATGAGACGAGGGAGGGGATTAAAAGGATGGAAGTAGAAGACAGGGTGGATTCGGACCATCAACCGATAACGGTGTGGGTGGAGGGGGGAGGCAAGAGGGAAAAGAGGAAGAAGAGTAGAAGGAAAAGGGGAAGAAGAGGGGTTTGGACGGAGGGAGGAAGACAGAAGTTTGAGGAATACTTCGGAAAAAAGGATGAGAGGTGGGAGGGGGTGGAAGAGGGATGGAAAGGGCTAAAGAAAAGAGTGGAAGAGACGCTAAAAAAGGTGGAGGAAGGAGAAAGAGGGAGGGGGGAGAAGGGATGGTGGAATTGGGAGTGCAGGAGGTTGAAAACGAAATTGAAAGAGGAATTAAGGAGATGGAGGAAGGAGGGAGGAGAGGGGGAAGTTACAAGGTAATGAAAAAGGAGTATAGGAAATTGTATGAGAAGAAAAAGAAAGAGGAAAGAGAGAGATGGGAGAGGGAGATAGAGGGGATGAGGTCGAAGGGTCAGGTATGGAAAGTAATAAATAGAGAAAGTAATAAATAGAGAGAGGAAAAGAAGAAAGGGAGTAAATGAAGGGATTAAGATGGAAGAATGGGAAGGATATTTTAAGGAGGTGCTAGGGGGAGTAGAGGGGAGGGTAACAAGAGGGGGAGGGGGTAGGAAAAGAGTCGGAGAAGGAGGGAGAGATAAGCAGGGAGGAGATAGAAAGGGTAGTTGGAAAGTTGAAGGAGGGAAAGGCAGCAGGAGGGGATGGTATCGTAAATGAGGTGTGGAAGTACGGAGGGGGAGAGGTAAGGGAGTGGTTGTGGGAGTTATGCAACAGAGTATGGAGGGGGGAGGGGTGGCCGGAAGAGTGGAGGGAGGGGATAGTCGTGCCGATAGTGAAAAAGGGAGAAGGGAAGAGGGTAGGGGATTATAGGGGGGTAACCTTGATGCAAACCGCATACAAGGTGTACGCGGCAGTGTTGGCGGAGAGGCTAAGAGAGGAAGTGGAGACGAAGGGGATTTTACCACCGAGTCAAACGGGATTTAGGAGGGGGACGGGGACGATAGACCAAATTTATGTTTTAAATTATTTAATAAACAGGAAGATAGCAAAGAGAAAAGGGAAAGTGGTGGTGATGTTTGTGGACATGAAGGCGGGTTTTGACTCGGTGGATAGGGAAATTCTAGTGGAGGGCATGAGGAAGAAGGGGGTGACGGAGGATTTGGTGGTGAGATGCGAGGAGGTGTTGAGGGAGACGGTGAGTAGAGTGAGGGTGGGGGAAGAAGAAGGGGAAAGATTTTGGACAGGTAGAGGAGTAAGACAAGGTTGTCCACTCAGTCCATGCTTGTTTACTCTGTTGTTGGCGGATATGGATGGAGAATTGGAAAAAGGGGGTGGGGAGGGCTAAAGGTAGGAGGGAGAAAAATTTTCTCACTAACATACGCAGACGATGTGGCGGTGATAGCGGAAAGTGAAGGAGGGATGAGAGGAATGATTAGAGTGTTGGAGGAGTATATAGAAGGGAAGGGCCTGGAGGTGAACGTGGAGAAAACAAAAGTGATGAGGTGTAGGAGGGGAGGAGGGAGGTGGAAGAAGGTGGTTTGGAAATGGAGAGGGAGGGAAATAGAAGAGGTGAAAAAGTTTAGGTACCTGGGATACATACTGACATCGAATGGGAGGCAGGAAGAGCAGGTGAAGGAGAGGATAAGAAAAGGAGCAGTGGTGATGAGGGAGGTATGGGGGATAGGAAAAAGGAGATTTGGGAAGGATTGGGCGAGGAGGATGTGGCTCTTTGACAGATTAGTATGGGCGGTAGTAGGATATGGGGTTGAGATATGGGGGTGGAAAGAAAGGGAAGAGGTGGAAAGGGTGCAGGACAGGTTTTTGAAATGGGTAGTGGGAGTAAGGAGGTACACACCGGGGTATATGGTAAGGGAAGAGCTGCAGAGGGATAAGTTAAGAGGGAGGGCTGGTTTAAGAGCGTGGGGTTATGAAAGGAAGTTGGAAGAAGGAAGAGGGGGGGAGTTGGCAAGATGGTGCTGGGAGGAATTAAAGGGAAGGGCAAAGGAGGGAAAAGTGACAGGAGATTGGGAGGAGGAGAGGAGAGGATTTTACGAGGAGAAGGGATGGAAGATAGAGGAGGTGGAGAGATTAAGGGAGGGAGAAGAGATAAGAGGGGAGGTGTTGGTGAGGAAGGAGAGAGGATGGCAGGAAAAGGAAAGATGGGACAAAATAGGGAAATCAAAATTTAATGAGTGGTATGGCAAGGTAAAGGGAAAGGGGGTTCCAGAATACCTGAGGAAGGGTTGGAGTGAGGAGAGATGGCAAAGGGTGGCAAGGTTTAGGTTAGGGGACGGTATGAGGGGAGGTAAATATTGGGAGAGGGAAGAGAGAAGAAGGTGCAGGGTCTGCGAGGGGGGGAGGAGACATGGGAGCATGTATGGGAGGAGTGCACGAATTGGGGAAGGGAGAAGGGGTGGCAAGAGATGGTGTATGAGGTGCTAGGGGAAGGAGGAGAAGGTGAGAGGTGGATGAAGAATTTGGAGGAATTGAGGGAGGGGAGAGAGGGGGGAGGGGGGAAAGTATGTATGAATGAGGAGAGAGTGGAAGGAAAGGAAAATGCGGCGGAAACGGAGGTCCAGAGGAATGAATGGAATGAATGAATGAATGGAAGAAGGGTGAAGGAATGTGTGACGAAGCATGTCTCTCTCTCTCGCAATCGAATAGTATAAGATAATATAAGATAGATTAAGGGCAAAGTTGGAATATTGTAAGCGGAGCGGAGGTCCGCACTGTACCCCGCAAGGGAAGATAACTTTGAGGAACTTGATGAATTGTTTGGAAATAAGCCCAATGTTACTCCTGTCTCGACAGCAAGTTCATCAAGAGATGACAATATATCCGAAGGTATGACAAATATTATTATTTTATAAATATATGTTTGATTAAGAAATTTGCTTTTATTTATTATAAGCTTATTACATTGTTATTTTAGTCACACAGAAAGATTTCACAATAAGTACAGAAGATAATGAAAAGAAATGACGAAAGAGAGCAAATACAGTAACTTTGGATGATCTAAAAGTGATTCTTGAAGAAAAAGAAGAAGCGAAGAAATCCAGGCATGAAGAAAAACAAGAACTTCTTCGTCAAAGTATAAGTTCTTATGAACGCATAATGGAAAAATTGCTTGATAAGCTGTAATCTGTGACGTTTACACGTCCCCCTTAATCGGGTTTAATAACAACCGTAGTTATGAAACTGGCCAATTACAATCATTCCATTCTTCAGAAGAATACTTTCATAATGGTTGTTATTAAACCCGATTAAGGGTGACGTGTAAACGTAGTCTGTGAGAAGATATGTTTAATTTCGTCCCGGTGCTATTTCGTTTGCCATTACAAAGATATTTTATATAATGCATCAATTATTAATTATTAATATAGTTTATAAGATTATTACAGTAACATCCAAGAAAAATGAGATCAAGTAATGTAAATCTGTAATTTAATAATTGTTATTTTTCTTGGATGGGGAAAAAAGCTGTTGTTTTTTTTATTTTTTAAATTTGTGTCAAATATATAATATAGTTACCACGTTCCCTAAAAATTTTATTATCAATATAGATTATCAATATAGAATATATTATTATTTTCATCTGACATTTTATTTTAAATTCTTTTCGGTAAATGTACTTATTTGGAAATTAATAAAAACAATAAAAATAAAATTAATGAAACAATATTTCAATAACTTATTGACAATATACTCGATTGCGGTTTAATTCTCTGCACAGAGCATCTCGACGCTCATTTCCAAGTCGTTTCTCATTTTCATTCTCATTTACAATCTGTTCCTGTTGATTATTCACTATTGCTTCCATACCTTCTTGTACATATTCGTATCAAATCATCGCCAAAATCTAGGCATACATTATGCAAAAGGCAGCATGCAAGTACCGTTTCAGGTATTAAATCGACTCTGTTCATGTCTAAATATTTCAAACGTCTAAATCGACCAAATAAAAGAGCAAATGCTCTTTCAATTGTTTGTCTTGTCTGCGAAACTAGTGTATTAAAATGTTCTTGTTGTCTTGTTAAATTTCCTTGATTTATATGGAGTAATACACCACTTCAAAATAGGATACGCTTTATCGGCTAAAATAAATTCATCTTGTGGAAAATACTTTTCTGGGTTTAGATGTATCGAATTATAAATATCAGAATTTCTAAAAATCCTAGCATCATGTACTGAACTAGGATAGCCCGCATAACTATCTGTGAATTTTAAATTGGCATCACATATTGCTTGCAGCGTTATGGCATATTGCATTTTACGATTTCTGTATGTTTCAGCATCCTTTATGTCCCATCGAGAGCACCTATGACACCATCAATTCCTCTCCTAGTTTTAAATTTTTCTTTTATAGATGGAAATTCCTCCTCTGTTAGCCAATGAATCACCTGAGGTGCCACATCATTTAAAGCTGTTATAACTCGAACAAAGCAGGAAAATAATGTTGATTTGATTACATCAAATCTTTCTCCGATCGATCTGTTATGACAGAAAAGAATATCAATTTTTAATTAAATTTTAAGTTAATAAATAAGCAATAATAAGTTTGAAATAGATTTGATATATAAATATAACTAAATGAAACAAGTTCCATTTTCAGTCAAAGCGGATCTTGATATTTGAAAAATTTTCACTCCAGGTATATACAAATCTGGAACTCCCGCATTTTGTGACGGATGTCAATTCAACAACTTATTGATAAATATACTTATTAATAAATGTGATAACTTAAATAAATGTACGATTGATTTGGCTACTCTCTGAATTTCTTAGAGCTAAATTTTCTTAGAGCTAAATTTTTGTTCTTAATCAAAAAATTATTTGTTTCTGGCTTTCAAAAAAGCAAAAATTTATTTTCGATGAAAATTGACATAAGTACAAATAAACAAAATGTTAGCATACCTATAAGAATCTGGCGTCGCTAATAGCCATATAGTTGCTAATAATTGTTTCTCAGCTGGAACCATTGGTCTTCCAGTTCCAGCAGTATTTTTTAACTTTGGACCAATTATAGTGAGTAAATTTTGAAAAGTATCATTCTAAAGTTTGACTGAAATTCTTTATTAGTAAAATGACAAACGGTTTGTTCAATATAGTTTTGGATGCGTCTTCCCTTTTTCTTCTCTTTCTCTGAACAAAGCGTCAACAAAATTTCAGTTTCACTGTCATTTGATTCAGAATCAAATTCGTAATTGGACACAAGTCTCTTTCCTATTGATATTGCTGACAATAATAGTTTTTTTACTTTTTTCAATTTCTCTCTATCGTTAGTCATCATATTCTCTTCCGTGCTGTATAGTAGTTTGCAAACAATTAACATCAAAATGTAACATTTCCTCCTTTTAAAATATTTATTTATTTATAAAATAAAAAATATTTTGCCATATTTTATAAAACTAATTTACAATAATGTAAATATAAATAATATTAACAACTAGTATGATTCCCACCTAGATAGCATACAGTTCAAAAAGAATTTTTAAAAAATTTAGTCATATGTCATCAATTCTGAGTTTATTTTCAGATGCAAAAAGAATTCCTTTCAGAAAAAGAATTCTTTTATATTATATTTTATATACCTGATTTGTTGTTTTTACGTCAAATGACGTAAAAAATATCATTTGATGTCATTATAACGTCAAAAATACAATAAATAACGGCAATAGTATTATTCAACACTCAAATATAAACAGTAATAATATATGTAATCTGTTAAAATATTTATATAATATTTAAAAAAATAAATTGTAATAAAATATTTATCATAAATATTATGTGCTGTGTAGGATCTCTTTTATATACCTTAAATTCCATAATTCAAATTCTATTACTATATTTTTTTATACGTATTCTTTATATATTATATAGAATGTAGAATTTTAAGTCCAAGATTAAGTAAAGATTAAGTTTCAGCATTTATAGAAGACTTAAGGCGCCTGCAGACCAGAGCGGTGAAGCGGCGAGCGGCGGAGCGGTATCCAATGAGCGTACAGCTTTTTCTAAAAAGCTGTACGCTCATTGGATACCGCTCCGCCGCTCGCCGCTTCACCGCTCTGGTCTGCAGGCGCCTTTAGGGTGCAAACCTATGCAACGGAATAGCGTAACGCGGAACGAGAGCGGAACCAATCACAAGCGTTCCGCGTTTCTATTATAGCGAAAATAGCGGAACAGCTTTTGCGCAGCTGCGTAATATATGCACACATCTGCATACGTATATCACGTGTTGTGTCACTAACCTAAAAAATAAAGTAAATAGGTGCAATACAGAACATGACCAACATGAATAATATTAAATTATCGCAATTAGTAAATATTTAATTAAAGTACATGATTAATCTAAAGTAATATAAATTAAATTTATGATCACACCATAAATACAATCATCAGTTAATAATTATTAATTAATGCTTAGTGATATTATTTTTCAATGAATAATGTTTTGGAATGAAAATATTTGTCTTCTGTGTAAAGAAAAATGTTATTTAGAAATTATTTGAATGTTTTACATCACACAATTAAATCACACAATTAAATTATTCTTATATATGTATATTTGGTCTTATGTACTTATATTCACTTTATATATTTAAGAAACAGTGGGAGATTAGATACTTTTGTATATGAAATTTCGTAACTTTATAATTTTTTACACTTTTTTCTTTATTCTACAGCAATTATTTATATGTACTAAATATGAACAATTGATTTGTGCAGAGCAAAAAATGTGGATACTGCGGTGGGATTATGATGAACAATATGGACTTGTATAAACATTCATGTTTTGCTGAATATGATGGAACAACAAGCGCAATTGTTATCGATGAAAATAACATTGTAACTATAGATAAGTTTATTGTTATTTGTTATTCACGAATTTTAATTATTATTATTACGAGGGTAGTCCCAGAAGTACCCGACCTGACGTATAAATAGCGGTTGTTGTTTGAAAAAAATCACTATGACCGAAAGCATCAACCTTATAAAGCTTAAGTTTCAAGTTTCAACACGCTACGTTGTTTAGTATTAGTTCGGCAGCCATCAATAGTGAACGCTCTCAGTACATTTGTAAACATGGAGAAAATTGGTCACGACTATGCTTAATTTAATTTAATTACTTAAATATTAATTACTTACATTATCTGTATCCATTGTTGGGCGGGGTTCATCCTTATCCAATAAAAAATACATTCTTTCAAAAGCAAACCATTTTGAAATATTGTATCACATAACGATGACCAATTTTCTCCATGTTTACAAATGTACTGAGAGCGTTCACTATTGATGGCTGCCGAACTAATACTAAACAACGTAGCGTGTTGAAACTTGAAACTTAAGCTTTATAAGGTTGATGCTTTCGGCCATAGTGATTTTTTTCAAACAACAACTGCTATTTATATGTCAGGTCGGGTACTTCTGGGACTACTCTTGTACAACTTTCATTAGTACATGTAATTAGTATATGGACTAAATTTTGAAAATTCTGATGTTTTACTTTTACTTTCACATATTTACTAAAATTTACATTTTATTGAATAAGTTTCTCTATTCCTTCTGTATTACAAATTTACAATTATTAAGTAAATAGTGTCTATATTATAAAAATATGTAAATATTTTTCAGAAAGTAAATCCTGTATGGATAATGATTTTAATCAGGAATCACAGGAGAATGTAGAAATGACAACGGACGAACTTTTAATAGCATGTGTCGCTCAGAAACCCGCATTGTATGATTACCGATTACCGGTGACCGAGCGAACATTATTTAAAAAAAATGCTCTGTGGCAAGAGGTCTGCAATATGATGGGAGGTATAATTTTATAATTATTTTTCACAAATAACATTATATGAAAATCAATTGCTGTTTGTTCTTTAATACAAGGATTAGTTCTGAGTATTGTACCACGTAATTTGCGGAAACGTGAAAAGTTTTCTGTGAACACGACGATTTTAACCAATTAATGATATCAATCATGCAACTTTTGCAATGGCATTGTTGCGTTTACGTAAAACTTTTAACTTTACGCGAAATTTCACTTTCCAAAAGTTGCATGATTGATACCATTAATCTTTAACTGCATACTGATTTATATTATATTTCCATGTACATGACATGTATGTTTCAAGAAATATAATTTTTTGTAAAAATATCTTTAATATTATAAAGGAATTATGGATGTCGCCACCGTAAAAAGAAGATGGAAGTACTTGAAAGATTGTTACATGAAGGACAAGAAAAAGAACAATGAATATATTCCAAGTGGGTCGGCAGTTTCTGCAACACGAAAAAGTACTTTCCGTTTTTATGAGGCTATGAGTTTCTTAAGCGACTGTACGGAAACAAGACAGTATATATCATTCTCTTGAATAAAAACTGAAAATGTAGGTTTCGTGGGATATCAAGTTATCTTTCAAAAATTACATGTTTTTTATTTTTTAAGTTCAGTGTTAAGTTTTAAAAGTCAAGCCAAATGTCTATGTTGTATATTGTGAATCGTATATTTTTTCAGTACTTTATAAATAAATTTTTATAATCCTATAATCGCTCAGCTTTGAGATTTTCTCAAAGCATCGAATTAATAGTGAGGATAATTATATGTTACAAAGTTTAGAACTCACTTTTTAATTTTTTTATTTTATTAGGACAGTAAGTACTCTGCCCAAAAATTTATCAGGGTCTTCACAATCACCATCATCACCGATATCATCAATACAATCTCCAACTGCAGAATGTTCAACATCAAGCTTAACCAGCGGTAACTCCCAATCATCAAAAAGTATGTATAATTATTATATATATAATTTAATTTAAATATTTATTACAATTTTGTTTTATGTCAACTAAATCAGTATTGTAAATTACAAAAATCATGTAAAGTAATATGTATTATATACATACATACATACATTTGCTTTTTATTATTTTATTCTTTTTCTTTAAGATAGGTTTATAGTTAAATCTAAACAATGAAACGAAATCACGTGTTAGGAATTATAAAAACATGTAGAAATATACATTTTTCAATGTAAAACTCAGAATCCAAATTCAAAAATGTTTTAATAAGTTTTCACTTTATGTAAACAAACTTATTTGTTAAAATTATATTTTATAATTTATGTATTATGTCCTTTCAGAAAGAAAATTATCAATAACAGATGCAAGCTCTTTCGATGAGGCCTTTATTGCGGCATTGAATGAGCCAGTACAAAATGACCTGATACAAAATGATCCGATAAATGGCTATGCGCTAAGTTTGGCTGATGGCCTGCGTCGGCTCCCTTACAAGGAGAAAGCAAAATTACAAATAAAGTTTCTTAGCAGAATAATGGAAATTCAGAATGGATCAGGTAATAATTATGCATATATACTAGTTTGTAGATATGTAATAAGCATACAATGTGATATAGTATAATATATTTTGTACGTAGACTTACCTACATATATTCTTCCGTTTTCCTTCGCATTTATTCTACATAAATATTATATATTTTAGATTAATAATTCTGTCATCCATTGTTCCTAGCCTATTAGTGACAAATTAATGTCACATGTGTTCACTATTCAGTTAACTTTAGTTTTAATATTTTATAGTATTATACAAAATACAGTATTATATATTTTCGTTAAAAAACTTTTATTTTTGTTAGTTTGTTGTGCATATTATATTTTTGTTAATATATTGTAAAAGCAAAATATGCATAATTTATGTATTATCTTAAACAAATATTGAATTAATTGAAGAAATTATTGAATCGGAAATTAATTTAGACATAGATGATAACAGCTCATTTTGAATAGTATTACTTAAATAATGATGTCCTTCTTCTTTTTCTAAAAATCGACGCAAGTGTTCAGCCATGATTGAGTCAAATTCGGCTATTATCTGCACAAGTTGCAAGAAATTACCATTATTTGGGGTATATAAAGAATTAGATTTACCTCGAAAAGCTAAATTTTGTTGAGCAAGATATTTAACAATTAGAATTAATCGTTTAAAGACATTCCTCCAATGTGTTTGTTCAATATTTAAAACTTTTTCATTATGAAAGTCTATAGTGTGCTGAGAAGTCATTCGATTAGCGAAGAGTTGCCAAGATTTAAAAGCTTCAAGATGTTTCTTGGTTTGCTCATGATCTTTAACAACACGATGTATATTCGACCAATCAGAATAGCCACAGGGACTTGAAAATTTATTTTCATTTCGTTTATATAAAGAACAAGAGAAACAAAAAACAGCATTTTTAGATTTTGAATAAATTAACCAATTTCTGAGTAATTTTTCACCGTTAGCCATTATACGAGTATATAAAGTTGTTGAAAAACATCTATTATTTGAATCTAATGGAAAGTTAAAATCCATAATTTGATTGGGAATACCATGATCAATCATCTGAGTCAAGAAATCGTGAGAAATTATATCAGGCCAAAGACCTGGATCTTCAAATTGATCGATTTGAACTAATCGAGAAACATTGATATCAGTATCGTCAACATTGGTATCAGTATGAATTAAAGCAGAAAGTGAAATCGAATTTGGAAGAGTTCTAGAAGATGAAACATCTACGGTCGACGTTGATGGTATTGAGTCTGAAAAAGTAGACATCAAAGGGAGAGCGCAAGAAGATGTGCTTGTCACCAATGAACTCGTTGAATGAACGGAAGCATTTGTAGTTTTTAAAAATTTAGCCAATGAACCCGATAATTTTTTACTTTCTTCTTCTTTTCTCTTTCTCTCTTGACGAAATTGAAAACCAGAAGGTTTTTTATTACTCATGGTTTCGTATAATTTCGTATAAGTATCGTGTAAATATTTGTATATTTTTTACCTATATATGCAATAAATGAATATTTATTTTATGAACCAAAAAAAAAGAAAAATAAGTAATAATAAACTAGAAAAAAGGAAATGAAAAAAATGAAAAGTATAGTTTATCGTGTTTATTTTCCAATAACAAAATTATCTCAAAGGCCGAACTCAAGTCAAATGACAATAATCATGTATTCTGCATTATCCGCTTGCGCGTTTCGCCGCTTTATATAGTATATAACGTAGGCAAACTCTAGCGAGAACTTCTTTCACCGCTACGCCGCCACGTGATTAAACGAGATACTACAAGCGGGCGGCATCGTATCGAGTCATTTTTTTCGCTGCTGCGCCGCCACGCGATTAAACAGTTTTATAAGCAAGCACATCGAGCCGGGTAGGAGCGGATCCTCGCAGACCGAGGACCGAGCAGTCAATTTTTATATACACTTAAAAAATTATTGGCATTTATAAAATTTTGCGCTCCTCCAAATGTTGCGCCCCTCCAAATTTTGCGCCCTACGCTGGAGCGTATATTGCGTACTATATTGCAACGCCCCCGATAAGCATTACAAATATTTTTTTAGACTTTATAGTGCTGAAATAATATAATACTTACATCGATGTCAACATGTTTACCATCTACTGCTCCAATACAATTAGGATAATTCCACAAATCTTCAAAGTCTTTGGCTACCTTACTCCAGTTTTCTGTTGTCGGATTAAAGAAAACTTTTTCCTTTAATAAGTCCCAAATACATTCACATGTTTCACAAATTATTTTCGATACTGTACAATTTCCTACACGGAATAGATATGATATAGATACTGTCACCACTAGCTAAATATCGTAAAGTAAGTTCCAATCGTGTTTGTGTTGAAATTGGTTCTCGGATTGCATACTGCTTTTCAATTCTTGTACTAATAATCTCTAATAATTTCTCGAATAATATTGGTCAATCGCATGAAATTACAATATTTTGTATCATTGGAGTTCAACATTTCAGAGATCAGATTATTACTGGCACCCTGCAAAAATCTTCTTTGAGGCTTGAAGATAGGATGAACCCAAAATTTTCTTTTTTGCTTTTTTTTCAATGCATTCTCGTGTTGTATCATTTTTTTATATATTACATATAATTTAAGCAACTTTTTTATTACTGCTCTGTGATATATTGGAGATTATCTCCATTTCTTCCAATATTTGTAAATGCATAATAATGCAATTTGAGAATTTATCAAAATCTTCTTGTAACTGTCAAAATATATATAAATTATCACATATATGAAATCACAGTATATACAATATTATTAATAATATATATTTCATTATATAATATACTGCATGCGAGTTATAAAGTTTTAATTATTATTAACTTTACTATTAACTAGTTTTGTCTTACCTCTCAACAATGAGTAATAACTAATAATTTATCTCACCACGTTATTTTTGCGAATTTAACAAAACATGTATATATACACACACTGAAATATATTTCAGTGTACATACATATACAGGGTGTCCCATTATAAAACATCCAGTCGAATATTTTGAAAATCAAGCCCGAGAGAGAAAAATTTTTCAGACAAAAGTTATTTGGTTTCGAGGGGCCCATAAGATGATACCATTGGTTTGACCTTGAAGAATTATTTGAAAGTTACATGAAAGTCACCTCAATTTTTTTAAATGGCATCCCCTATTTTTTATTACATATTCTTGTAGCTGACCTCGAGAGCTTTCCAAAACACTATAATAAAGTATTTTTTCATGAAGTATTTTCCGAGTTATAAAGCTTGAAATAATTTCTTAATTTTACATAAACTGTAAAATATCTCGTAAAATATTTACTTTTCGATGACCTTATCTCAATACTTTTATGCACAGAATAATGAGAGGAATCAATTGGTGTAAAGAAAACACATAGTTATTTTTAAGAAAAAATATGTAATTGTTAGTTACAAATTGCGGGGGAGTCCCCAGGATTATGTGGGATTCTCCGGAAGGGAGAATGAATCTCCCTTCCGGCATACCCACTAAAACCCCTGAGGGTGACCTTCCTTAGCCATAATGAGGGGGAGCTGGGAATCACCAGTGGTATGCGTCCAGCTCCCCCTCGGGCGTGGCCGCTAGGCCTCTGTCCTGGGGGAGGGAGTGGTTACACTCCCTCCCCAAATGATTGCCAAACCTCGGGGAAGGCCCGGTCACCACCGACCTTCCCCCGCCCCCCCAGATGTTAGGAGGGGGGCCGCCCCCGGGTGTTGTTGGGGCTAGGGACGACTGGGGGCCCCCGCCCCCAGCCGCCCCTTCTTTGCCTTTTTACCTTTCCCGGTCTTTGCGGGGACGACGGGGAAAGAGGGGATATCATTCCCCCCCTCCTCCATCCCCGCAATATAAAACCGGTTGGCTTGCAACCGAATGTCGGGGGGGGAGGAGCTTACTCCACCCCGCCCCGACTTCTTTTTCGGGGACCCGGGATGCCGGCCCCGGGGCCCCACTATGCGACTACGAAGTGCCCTTTCAGGGACCTCATACTCCAAATCTGGAACCGAGGCCCCAGCCAGGACAGCATCCGCCGATTCTTGAGGGAAGATGTTCCCTATCAGTTCAAGGGGAGGGGGACGCTCCCCCTCATCATCCTCCATAACCCGAACTTTCCTTGGGGGTTTGTCAGGCCCACTCAATCTGTTTATGGCGACTGAGGGGGAGAAATGGGACAATTTAAGGTCCACTATCTCCCCCCCAGGCTCCACAACCGCCTTGAAGAAGGAAAACTTCTTCGCAACCACAGGAGTTTCCCCCTCACATCTCCTCCCAAATTTGAACACCTCCTTCGGGAGGTGTCCAACCTCCAGTGAAGAGGGGGATTTAGGGGGTGACCCTGCCTCGGCCACCTCCTTCCCCCCGACTGAAGGGGGAGAGGAGACGCTCTCCCCTTCAGCCTCCTCCGTCTCCATAGGGACCACAGCCAAAGGTCCCACTAAGGGCACCTCCGAAGTGGCTACCGGAACCACAGCTTCCATAGACTCCCCAGATGGGGAGTCCATAATAAGGGGGACCTTGGTCGGTAAAGGCCCCGACACCATCTCCTTAGGGGGAGGCTTAACTCCCCCTTTAACTTTCCTCCCGCCGCGACCGCGACCCTTCTTACAAGGAGGAACTACCGGGCAGGTGGGCCCACCTATACGGTGGGACGCCACCCGCCCCGTCTCCTTACACACCGGGCTTTCGCCGCACACTCCCGGACCAGATGTCCCTCGGCCCCGCACCGGAGACAACAAGCGCTCCGGTAGGTAGCCGAGGGACAGAACCTCCGTGTGTGTCCCCGCACCAGGCACTTGAAGCACCTGGGCGAGGACACACCACCGGCCGAAGGGGTCTGGGTGCCCACCGTCCGCGTGGGACACCCACACCTCCCTCCCCTCCTCACAACCGAGGCGTACGACGGAGCGCCCGCCTCGGTACCAAAACTCCGCTCCCCCATTAAACGGAGGAGCTCCTCCAGGACTCTAAGGACAGAGGTCCATAGAGCCTCCGCGGTAGCCAAGTAGTGCGGGGCGCCCGCGTCGCGCACCCCGCACCACCCGTCGCCAGATGACGACATAGGGGGGGCCAGGACCATACCCCCCCTACGCCGGCCTCTGGGGGTCCGACACCCCTGAGGCGGTAAGTCTGCTCCTTTATTTTTCATCATCCATAAAATAAAAATGTAATTTTTTAACGTGGTTGTCTTCCACGGGGGGGTTATTTTGGAGCCCCCCACTCCTAGGTCGGTTGGGATAACCCTCCTCACGAGTCCGAGCGGGGTTCCACAGGGTCCGTGCTGGGGCCCCTGCTATGGAACCTCGCATATGACAAGGTGCTCCGCACGGCGCTCCCCTGGGGCAGTCGTCTGCTGTGTTATGCAGACACGCTTGTACTGTTCCGGGGGAGCAACTGGATGGAAGCGCGTGACGGCGCCAGCCGTCCGCGCTGTCGTGCGCTCCATACGGCAATTAGGTATGGAGGTTGCCCCAGCGAAGACCGAAGCTGTCTTCTTCTACAGCAAAGAGAAGGGGCAACCTCCCCCCATCCAACTCTGGGTGGGGGACGTCCGCGTCCAGGTGGGGCCCACCCTTAAATACTTGGGCCTCACCTTGGATGGGCTTTGGGGGTTTGTCAAACACTTCGACATTGTACCCCCAAAGCAGACAGGGTGGCGGCTGGTCTTGGCCGCCTCCTGTCTAATGTCGGTGGTCCAGGCGGCCGTGCTCGCCGCCTTTATACGAACGTGGTGCAATCGGTGCTCCTATATGGAGCACCGGTATGGTCCGAGACCGCGGCGGCCAACCGCAAAACTAAGGCGTCCCTCCAACGGGTACAGCGGCGGTTGGCCATTCGCGCGGCTCGGGCCTATTGCACCACTTCGTACGCGGCAGCCACGGTCCTGGCGGGCTCCGTTCCCATCGTTCTCCTGGCCCAATCGTGCACCGAAATATATCGGCGCACGAGAAAGCCGGGGGGCGTGCGGGCCCGTCTGGCCCCAAGGGCTGCCGCCGAGATTAGGAGGCAAGCCCGCCAGGGCGTTCTAGAGGCTCTGGAGCGCCTCGGCGGACAAGTGGACCATCGACGCCATCCGGCCCTGCCTACCCGAATGGGTAGGTAGGTGCGGACGCGGATTGTCGTTCCATGCGACGCAGATACTAACAAATCACTGCTGTGTTGGAGCCTATCTGTGTCGCATTGGCCGGGAGCGCACAACGCGGTGCCATCACAGCGCGGCCGGTAGGGACTCGGCGCTTTATACCCTGCGGGATTGTCCCGCTTGGGACACGGAGCGCCGGGCCCTGTCCGAGTGTATTGGCACCGAGGACCTCTCCCTCCAGGGTATAATCCCGAAAATCCTGGAGGGAGAGGACAAGTGGAATTCGTTCGTCTCCTTCTGCGGCAAAGTCATGTCGCAGAAGGAGACGGCAGAACGAATAAGGAGAGGGGAGGTGGAGGTGGTGCCTCCATCCTCCCCCTCTCAGGATGAAGATGGCGGCGACGGGGACCCGCCGCCCCCTCCATCTCTTAGGAGGATCAGGCGGATTCCCCTCCGCCGCCTCGCGCATATGCGCAGCTAATTGAGGCGGGGTCCCCAGGGCGTATCCCCCTTAAGGGATGCACCAGATTAGCGTGGGGACCCCACCCTCATCATCATAGAGGTTGGCGTGCATATTGGCACGCATAGGATGGAAGGAGGTCCCCCCTGTGTTAAGGGGGGGACCTCCACCAAGTTTTTTAGTTCGCACGCCCGGTTTCCGATGCGATGCTGAGAGGCGGGGGGGGGATCCCGAGGGGCACCCAGTTGGGTGCTCCAAGTAAAAATAGGGATTCCCCCCCGGGGGGAGGAACTTTCTCCCCCCAATTGGTAAGTCAGCCAGGAGGGTGACTCTATCTATCTCCCTCCTGGCCGAGTGTGGCTACCCTGGGGGCTGGGGCTCCCAGGGTGCTATGGCCCCCCCAACAATTACATCGGGGGGGGGGGAAGGCCTCGGGGTGCTGGGCCTTCCCCAATAAGTTGGATCCTGGGGGAGAGGATGTTCCATTCCCTTTTCCCCCAAGAGGAGGCCGCTACGGCGGCCAGCCCGAGGGGTGGGTGGATGAATACCACTGGTGATGCCCACCCACTCCTCTCAGGGGCTAAGGAAAGGCACCCCGGGGTGGTTTTAGTGGGTATGCCCGGGGGGGGGATTCTCTCTTCCCCCCCGGGTGACTCCCACATAACCCCAGGGGACTCCCCAGAGTCCCCTGGGGTACCTATAAAAGGTTTCCACCCCGTGAACAAAAAAAAATGGTTTTCCTTCCACGCTCTTAGACCCCGGGAGAGTTTCCCGGGGAGCCCCTCCACCACGGCAAGGTGGCGTACAACGGAGGGGTTGTCCCTCCCCTTCCCCCTGTATATGTCCATTCTTCCTCCTCATCTCCTATCACACTTCCATTCATTATCGCAACTCCCCCTAGAATCTACACAACTTCTTTCCCTCTTCATTTATCTTTCCATCCCTTGACCTTCTTCCTTCCCCCCATAATCTCTCCTCATATTCCCCACCTACTCTCCCCCCTTCTCTTCCTGTCCTCGCATTAAAATCCCCCCTACTAATACTCTCACCCCTTCCTCCCTGTCCTCCATCCACTCCCTCAGTTTTTCCACATTTTCCCTTCCAGATCCTTATTCACATAAACCCCCACTAGCCTCCACCACTCCCCTCCCAAACACACTTTCCCTGTCATCAACCCCCTTCCTTCATCCTGCTCCCCCCTCTCCTCCTCAATCTCTTCCCTCCTTCCCCTCACCATTCCTCCCATAGCCCTCCCCTTCTTATTCCTTTTTTCCGCCTCCTGTACTTCTTACACATACCCTTTTGGCAGCCACTTCCTTACCCTTTCCCATCCTTTCTTCTGTAACCATGTCTCACTCAAAAATATTATGTTATCCCACTCCCTTAATCTTTCCCAAAAATCTTTGTCCTTATTCTCCATACCTTTTTTTTTGTTAACGAGGAGGAAACCTTTTATAGGTACCCCAGAGACCCTGAGGGATCCCTGGGGTTATGTGAGACTCTCCCAGGGGGAAAACAAGTCCCCCTGGGTCTACCCACTAAAACCTCCCCGAGGTGCCATTCCTTGGCCCATAATGAGGGGTGGGTGGGCATCACCAGTGGTATTCTTCCACCCACCCCTCGGGCTGGTCGTCGAAGACGACGACCTCTTCTCGGGGGGAGAGGAAGACGAAACTTCCTCTCCCCCATTGTCTGTCCTAACGGGGAAGGCCCGACACCCGAGACCTTCCCCCGCCCCTCCTGAATGATGTTGGGGGGCCGTGGTGCCCCAGGGGCCCCAGCCCCTGGGACGACCACCCCACCGGGAGGGAGACGAAACAGTTCTCCCTCCCGGTTAACTTTACCTGATGGGGGGAGGGATACAAAACGATTCCTCCCCCCAGGGGGAACTCCCTGTTTTTGCTTAGAGCACTCAAACATGAGTGCCCCCCGGGAGTTCCCCCAGCCTCTCATCTTCGCACGCCTGACGGATCAGGCGAGCGAGCTAAAGAAAAGGTGAGGAGGCCCCCTCAGAAGACAACCAGCAAGCGGTTGACCAGCGTGAGGGGACCTCCTCTCTGCCAAAAGGTGCACGGGAAGTGCAATCTCCCATAAAGGTGTTGGCGGGGTCCCCCAGTTGCACTAGGGGGACCCCAACACTCAAGGGCGCATATGCGCCAGGCGGCGAGTGGGGATCCGTCTGACTCTCCTTAAAATTGGAGGGGGCGGACCCCCATCGCCGCCATCTTCTTCCTCGGAGGGGGCACAACCTCCACCTCCCCTCTCCTGATGCGTTCGGCTGTCTCCTTCTGCGATATAACTTTGCCGCAGAAGGAGACGAACGCTGCCCATTTGACCTACCCCTCCAAAATCTTGGGAATGATTCCCTGGAGGGAGAGGTCTGCGGTGCCAATCACATCGGACAGGGCTCGGCGCTCTGTGTCCCAAGCAAGACAATCCCTCAACGTATGAAGCGCCGAGTCCCTTTTTTTTTTTTTGGTAACCCAGCGTAAATCTTTTATAGATACCCTGGAGACCCGGGGGAGTCCATCTCCAGGGTTATGTGGGATTCACCGGGAGGGAAAGAATTTCCCTCCCGGCATACCCACTAAAACCGCTGGGGGTGACCTTCCTTGGCCTTTTTTTTTTTTTTGTTCACGAGGGGGAAACCTTTTATAGGTACCCTAGGGGCGCTGGGGAGCCCCTAGGGTTATGTGGGAGTTTCCCGAGGAGGGGACAGAACCCCTCCCCGGGCATACCCACTAAAACCCCCCCGGGGTGCCTTCCTAAGCCTATAGTGGGAGGGAGCAGGATATCGCCATATGGCATTCGTCCTGCTCCCCCCCGGGCATGGCCGTTAGACGGCCTCTGCAGGGGGAAAGGGCAAAGACCCCTACCTCCCCCTGCCTCGAGTACTCGAAGAATACTGGGGAAGGTCCGGTACCCCGGAACATTCCCCGCCCCCGATATTAGTGGGGGCTAGGGCCGGTCAGGAGCCCCAGCTCCTGATCGACCCCCCACAAAAAGGGAGGGGATTTAGTTGCCTCCCCCAAACTACTTTCATTTTGGAGAGACCCCCCCTAGTAACGAGAGAGGGGACCCCCTTTAATATAGCGCTCCCGAAGCTGGGCGAGTCTACAATTCTCATCCACAGCCTCGAGAGCTTCCTTCTCCGACCTTGCCGAGAAAACTCGCTCGTAACTCTCCTTCAGGAGATAATCTATGCGGCAAAGATCGACAGTGGGATGGAGGCGGGAAAGTTTTGGGTCCTCTTTAGGACCCCCCGCCTCCATCCCAACCTCCTCCGTACCCCCAGGGGAGTCTAAGACCTCCCCTGGGGTCGGTCCATACTCTCCGACGGTGTACCACCTTGTCGTGGTGGAGAGGCTCTGTCCCGAAGCTCCGGATAATCCGGGGTGGAGGGATGGCTAAGAGCACACCTTTCGGGCAGGGTGTATGTACCGCATGCACTCCTGGATCCTGGACGGGAGGCCCGGACTTCGCCGGCGCAATGTGGCGGTCACGGTCGAGGAGCCAGCCAACCGGCTGGATAGGTAGACAGGAGGCCTCTGGTCCTTAAGCCGTCACGCGTCGTGCGGGAACGGGTCCTTTTCCGAAGGGATCACGCGATCAAGGGTGATTAGCGCTCTTCTGTGTTTGTAACGGGCCCACCGGAGGGGGACGGATCTCGCGCTGTATCAGCGTGGCATCCGGAACCTGAAGGATGGATGACCGCTCCTATCCTTGGGTGGGAGCCCGGGGGATGGCTTCTTGGTGCGTAGCTCTTCGCGAGTGGCGGTACACTACCGGGACGGTCGTTCCTCCGTTAGGTTAGCTATTACAACTCCCGTAAGGGGAGTTCGGGTAGAGCGACTTAGCCTCCCCTTCTTCGAGGGGGCGGATAAGTCGGTGTCACCGTGACACACTCGGGCAGGGTGCATGATTCGTTCATGCATTCCTGGATACTGGACGGGCGGTTCTGACTTGCCGGCGTAGATGTGACGGTCACGGCCGAGGAGCCAGCTTACAGAGCCGGCTGGACAGATAGGCCGGGGACTGCCGGTCCTTAAGCCGTCACGCGCCGTGCGGAGATGGATCTCCCTGAAGGGTCACGAGTACAAGGGCGACTAGCGCTTTTCCGTGATGTATACGGGCCCACTGGAGGGGGACGGATCTCGCGCTGTATCAGCGTGGCATCCGGAATGCGTAGCTCTTCGTGAGTGGCGGTACACTCCCGGGACGGTCGCTCCTCCGTTAGATAGCTATAAATCTCCCATCGTGGGAGTCGGGTAGGATGATGACTTGGCCTCCCTCTTCACGGGGGGCGGAAAAGTCGGTAGCAAGGGGTTGTGGTTTCCCCTTGGATAAAAATATTCGAAGCCACACCGCGGCGGGCGAAACTCGGCGATGTCTGGCGGAAGGACACAAGTCCCGATGTCAGGCATCGTACGGACAGGGGTACGCCTTCCCCCTCGTATAAAAACGCGGAGGCGGAAACGGTCGGTGCGGGGTGTTGATCGACAAAGCCGGGTTGTCGATAACATCTCGTAGCTTACATCCCCACGATCAATTCGGGGATTCGGGCAGGTCTCCCACCGGGGAAAGGCAGGGTTGGCTACTCGCCCTGGGTAAATTCCGGAGTGGTCGCGAAAAGACGGCGATGTCTGGTGGAAGGACATCAGTCCCGATGTCAGACATCGTACGGACAGGGGTACGCCTTCCCCCTCGTATAAAAACGCGGAGGCGGAAACGGGCAGGCGGCATGGGGGAAGAACATTTTTTTTTTTTTTATCGATGAGGAAATCCTTTATGGATACCCTTGAGGTTCGGGGGAACCCCAAGGGTTATGTGGGAGTCTCCGGTTAGGCAGAAAGAACCTAACCTAACCGACATACCCACTAAAACCTCACCGGGATAGCCTCGCGTGCCCTGACTGAGGGGGGGGGGATCGCCTAATGGCATGCTTCCCTCCCCCCCGGGCTGGCCCGTATTGGCAGGACCTCTACTCGTAACTGATAGTCGGGGGGGGGAGTTGGGCTCCAACAACCCCCACCACCCGTAATGGGGGACAGGTCAGCTGAGAGCCCCCGCTCTCAGCTAGCCCCCGCCGGGAGAGAGCTCTCTCCCGGTTTTAATCCCTCACGTGGGAGAGGGATTACCTCCCCCAAAAAGGGAGCGTCCCTCTCCCTGGGGGGAGGTCAACTCTGAGTTAGGTTAGGCGTGAGCCTAACCCCCCTCCGTTGTGCGCCACCTTGTCGTGGTGGAGGGGCTCCCCCAGGAAACTCTCCTGGGGGTCTAAGAGCGTACACATGGAAGGAAAACCATGTCAAAAAACCCGGGCAGGTCGGGCTCGTGAGGAGGGTTATCCCAGCCGACCTAGGAGTGGAGTCTCCGATGTAACCTCCCGTGGAAGACAACCACGTTAAAAAATTACATGTTATGGACTAGATGAATAATATGAGAAGAAACTTACCGCCCCAGGGGTCTCGGAGCCCCAGGGGCCGGCGCGGGGGGGGGGGGGTAGTGTCCCGGCCCCCCCCGTGTCGTCATCGGACGACGGGCGGTGCGGAGCGTGCCCCGCAGGCGCTCCGCACTATTGTGCGACTGCGAGGAGCGGTGAGGCCCTCTGGACTTTGCTCCAGGGGGCCTTGGTTGGACTCCTCCGTTATTTGGAGGAGTCGACACGGAGGTGCTCTTGTCCTGGGGGGTGCGCCCCCCAGGCCAGTTCAGGAGGCGTAGGCCAGAGGACCTACGCCTCGGTTATTCGAGGTGGTGGGAGGCCTGCGTCCCGTTCTATCGGGACGCAGACCTCCCCGGAGGTAAGTGCCCCCCCCAGGTGCTACAGGTGCCTGGGGCGGGGGCACATCAGAAGGTGGTGCCCGTCCACCGTCGACCGGGGCAGTTCCTGCCTCCGGTGCGGCGGGGACGGGCACCATGTGGGGGCGTGTGCGGCGCCGGCCGCACACTGCCCCCAGTGTGCCGACGCGGGGCTACCCGCTCGCCACCGTATCGGTGGGAGCGGGTGCCCCGTGGTCCCTCCCCGTCGCGGGGGAGGGAGGAGGAATAGGAGGAAGGGGAGGGGGGCTTCACCCCCCTCCCCGGTGGTACCTGGGGAGGAGCCCCCGCTAGTTGGGGTGTCTCCTCCCCAAGAGGAGATATTGAAGGTGGTGGGTCCTCCCTCACCGGAGAACCCACCCCTCCCGAAGAGAGTGAGGAGGGGGATTCAATCCCCTTCCTCCTCTATGGTACCTGGGGAGGGGCCCCCGTCCTCGGACGGGGTGCCTCCTCCTCAGTCGGAGGTTATGGAGGCAGAGGAGGTGGGGGGGAAGTTAAATTCTTCCCCCATGGAGGTTGGTGAGGAGGGTGGGGGAGAACCCCTCCCTCCTCCATTTGAGATAGTCCCTGCCTGCTCGATGCCGGCAGAGGTTAATAAGGAGGTTAGGGGGGAGGTGGGAGATGTCAAACTCTCCCACCTCCTCCCTGCCGTCAGCCTCGAGAGGCTGGCGGACAAGGTCGAAGGGGGGGTCATCCCTCCCCTCGGGAAAGGGGGGGAGGCCAGGTTAACCGGGCTCCCCCCCTATGCGATAGTCAGAGTGGAGGTTTTGGAGGGGAAATGGGTCCCCCTCAAAGTAGTTTTTGAGGGGGTTTGTGAGCCCTCTCCCCCTTCTATTGTTTGCGAGTTCGCACTTGCGCGGAGGGAACCCTTAAGTAGGCTTCGCCGGGTGGCGGAGGTGGCCCTAGCGGAGACAATTCTCCGCTTTGAGGCCCTCCCCCACCCGGTGAGAAGATATGCCGCAGATCGCGTGCTGGAGGAGGTCGCCCTTTATTTTTGTGCGAAAGCTCCCCAGCCGCATCTGTGGCGAGCGGTAAATCCCCCCCCCCGCGGTTGAGTCCCGGGGTGAGGATGAGGGGAAAACCTTCCCCTCACCCTCTACTTCCTCCGGGGCTGCGGGAGGGGGGAAGAAAAAGAATAAAAAGAAGAGGTAGTTGGAGGCGGGGGCCTCCAACTGCCTCTTGCCCCATCAACACCAGGGGGCGCCCCCCCCTTCCTTTAACATCTTAGGGGGGGCGGGGGAAGGTCGAGGTGACCCGGCCTTCCCCAGTTTAGAGTATTTTAATACTGGGGAGGGAGTGCTATTACGAGACCCTGGCACTCCCTCCCCCCTCCTCACTATAGGCCAAGGATGGACACCCCCAGGGGTTTTAGTGGGTATGCCGGAGGGGAACTTCTTTCCCCTCCGGTGAGTCCCACATAACCCGTAGAGGTCCCCCCGGGCCTCTCGGGTATCCATAAAGGATTTCCCCTGGGTAAAGGATTTCCTGCACAAAAAAAAGTTAGGCGTGAACCTAACCCAACCAACTGTCGAGGACCTCGACCCCCATAAAAACCTCCTGTTAAGGAGGGGGACGCGGAGAACACCCAGGGCTGCAAACAACCCTGTTGGTAGAACCCCGCGTCCACTTAACAACGCAGCCCTCCCTAGGGAGGAGGAGACCGGGGGAGCATCTCCCTAAAAGGAGACCTCCCCCGAGAAAATGGACTCTGGTGAGGGAGTGTGCCACCGAGCCCCCTATTTTTACTTGGACCAGGAACTGCCTGGCCCTCGGGGACCCGGTGGCTGTCACGTACCCCTGTTGTGGGCGAAGCGATGGTGGGGAATTCTCCGCACTCTCCTCCTAACTGGAGGAGGTGGGGCCCCACCGTCGCTGTCGTCATCGTCTGAATTTGGTGGGGGAGGTGGGAGCACCTCCACCTCCCCCCGTCTAATGCGCCCCGCCTCCTCCTTCTGCCCCATAACTTCGGTGCAGAATCGGGAGACGGACGCCATTTCTCCTCTCCCTCCAACATTTTCCTCACTACTGTTGGGAGGGAGAGGTCCTTGCCTATCACTGCAGTAAGGACTCGGCGCTCCTCAGTCCAGGCGGCACACTCCCTCAGAGTGTGGTCGGCCGAGTCCCTACTGGCCGCACAGTGATGGCACCTAGCCGTGCGCTCTCGTCCTATCCTGCTCAGGTACCGACCAAAGCAACCATGATTAGTCAGCACCTGAGTCAGGTGGAAACCCAGGCCGCGTCCGCGCCTGTCTGCCCATCTGAACAGAGCCGGATGGCGTGGATGGTCCATTTGTCCTCCCCAAGGCCGACTGTGCTCGCTGTGAGGCCCCCCCAAGGCTGACTGCCAACGGAGGATAGCCTCACGACGGGCGTCCTTTCTAATTCTGGCCACGACCCCTGGTTTGAGGCGGGTACTCCCGGTGCCGTCGGCGGCCCTCGTACGCTTGTAAACAGAGGCGTACGAGGCTGCCAGAAATTCCACCGGGATGATGCCCGCCAGGGCCGTGGCCGCCGCGAAGGAAGTTGTGCAGTAGGACCGGGTGACCCTGACTGCGAGCCGGCGCTGGAGGCGATGTGCCACCATCTTATTGCGCCGGCTCTTGGTCATAGCCCCGGCCCATACCGGTGCTCCATATAGGACGTTGGGCAGGAGGCGGCCTAACGCAGCCGCCATCCT
>CABEGB010000204.1:31657-83913 GCA_901521435.1 Crematogaster levior
GGCATTCTATAACATTTCGCATTATCTTCGTCCAAATGAATATAAAAGAACTTGCTGCTTAATGTTGTACATTTATATACGCGAAAAACCAAAGATACCATACCAACATCGTAAAAATTATCTATCTCTAAAAACTTTTTTACAGCTAAACGATAGGAATTATTGTTCATAGCAATGTTAAAGATGATACAAATAGATCCGTCATAAAAAATATAGCAATTGTCGCGTTCATCTATACTTAGCGATATTTCGTTAAATTGAATCTTACGATACTGAAGACGATTACTACCATCATCATTATGCAATATAGACGCGCGAATGGAGGATTCAACTTCGAGATTATAGTTTATATCATGAATCCGTTTTTCTGCCATTCTATTAAAAAACTGTTGAAAAGATTGACCTGGTTTTCTACAATATTTCCTAAAAATGGACATTACTTTTATAAGGAAAGGCAGAAAATGAGTCCAAACTACCAAAACGTCTGACGTCAGTAAGATGAACGAGTCCGTGAACATTATACGTATGAAAAGTTGGACCATAAAGAATTTCGCCACGAAGAATAAATTTTTGTAGCGCAAGCTCTGCAAATCTTAAATGTTGCTCCGATGGTGATTTTGAAATTAAAACTCTAATAGCAGCATGCAAAAACAAGAAATGTTTATACAATTGTTCGTTCAATAGACCATACATTACAACTGGACCTGTATACAGCAAAAACTGACGAAACTTGGTTGCTTTATATTTAGAATAAAGATCAAGAGATCTAGGATGTCTTGCGAAATCTGAAGGGCAATATACTTTAAGAATATTTAATCTTTCACATATAATAGAAATAGATCTTCCCGAAAGTTTTGATAGTCGTGAATACTTACCATGAATCCATGCAGACAAAAGTTTTTTCACAACGCCCAAACATACAAGATGCATATATTCGAAAGGTACTTGTGAAACCATACCTATTGCTAGCGATGACTTTTACCATCTTTGTGATGATCCTCGTTTAATCATCTTATATACTTTTCATCGGTTCGAAGAGCATGATTAATGCCACTGAAAACGATACGACTTTCCGTATATACACCGGAAACTTTGCACTTAGAACAAGGTTGACTGGATACATGTCTGCGATGATTTAAAATGAAAGCTCTAGCTGGTGCGTCAGCTATGAAACTTCTCAAACGTATCGAGATTTTGTTGCCATGAAAAGTGATGCCTCCGCTGGACATGATTCTAGTGATATCTACAACAAATTTCTCAAAAAAAATATTAGCATCGTGTGGCTTCTGTGAACCTTTATAAATTCCTATAACTATTGGTTTTGTACATTTTAAATTCACAATTCTACATTGAATTGGCCAAATATGAATAATACCTGCTTTATCTAAACTACAACCATCCGTATTAAAATCTAATTCTATTTCCTTCATGGATGATACGAATGAAGAATTAAAGAGATTTTCACTAACAAGGAGAGTATCAGACATTGTACTCTCCGATTTGGATGAATTTTATATTGAAGCTTGCTTCGAGATCAAAATGAATATATTGTCCTGGTTCTACGTTGGACACAACAGCAGGCTTCCGTGGTGTGTTAAGAAGAGTTCTAACGTCTTTTGGTAAATCAGCGAAGCAGGGATGTGTTCGAAGGACAGATAATATACTGTTTCCTTGAACATGAGTTAAATTATTATTCACAAAGCAAGAAGCTAAACGATCGCGAAATGATGGTTCAAAATTATTAATAGATGACAATGAGGATATACTATCACTATGAGAACTATAAAAACTGACATCAGAAACACATGAAGAGGAAGAGGAAAGTTCATCATCTATATTATGCCCCATAAGAGTGTTATTTACAATATCAATATTTACGAGAGAATTGAAACTCATATTAATTAACGAAATATCTTGTATGTTATTATCAATATTATTACTAGCTTTACAAGAAGAATTTTCCACAGTTATACCACTTCTTATTTCAGACATAACCCTGTTTCGCTGTCTCACTGATAATCTATTTATTAATTTTCGCGAGACGGATAATTTAATATTATTACGCTTCATTATATTTACGTATCTTTATCTCCTAAATGCAGTTGCAAAACGATATCTCCGCTGCCTTTTCTTGCTTCTCAAAGTCTGCGCAAAGAATTTTCGCTTCAATGTTCACTCTGTAACGGTTGAACCTGAAATGGTAGAGCCACGCGGTCTACGTGCACGGGTGCATGCAACGACGGTTAAGTTGCGACCAATCATGGATGTACAATGGCAAAGCCTATACGAGAGCAAGATTTTTTTGGCGCCCACGTTCTGAATTTAATCGATCGTTGTATGCACACGCGGACCGGGCGTGGCTTTTACTATTTCGGTTTAACCGTTACAGTGATTTGAAGTGAAAATTCTCTCAAAAGGGATAAACTTAAAAATGCAATAAAAGGTATGTACATTTATTACTTTACTGTTAGATTTTAGGATCTATTTTTTATTTCTACAACTACCTGATAACTTAGCTGCACTAGTGCAGAGGTTATCTCTTATCTCTATATTGGAAGAAAATAATCAACTCAGTGCATGGAAGGCAGCAGAACTGAAGAGAGGCGAGAATAGAGGGACTCATTTTATCTCTTTTTATCTTTATCTTATTGCACGCGCAACAAAGCAATGTTCATCGCGTCTTTTTGCCCAGTTCGTTCAGTTTATATCGGCATTAATTACATTGTATAATAAAATTATTTTTATATTATTTTCAAGAGTTATAATTATCAATTTTTTTTTTTTTAAATTAATAATATAAGCATTTTTTGTCGAGCACAATCTTTATAAAATCTTTTGCAATTTTAATCTTTGTTGCAAAGAGATAAGAACATTTACGTGTGTATTTTTTGTGTAAATAATGAAATTGTTTATAAAATTAAAAATATCAAAAAATATATAATATGTCTCTCTTACTAATTATAGTGTCTTCGATTAATTAAAAATTTTATGTAATAAAAAAGTAAAAAAAAATGTTGCGTTGTTAAATTTGTTTTTATTTTTATATTTTAATGTTTTTTTTTTTGGAAATCTACGGTACATAGTGTCATTTGATTTTTGTTTTTTAGTTTAATTTTTTACTATGAGTTAAATATAGTTTGTGATATCCAAGGACGTTTTATGTTTCTATTATTGTATCCTTTTATTGTCTATATTTATATCTTGCTGCCAGTAATACCATAACAGTATGAAGAGTTGGACGTATTTATCATTCCTCATGATTTGAACACATAGCATAACATCATGCATTCTGTCTTTCATTTGGGATCTAGTCGAATCGTCAATTTACATCAATTCAATGTGTTTTGATTAATGTATCATTTCTCATTAATGCAATATATAGAATTTTCTTTTTATCGCAGTATATGATTGTTTTAATATTTCGTTTAATCTTTAGGATAAGATACAGACTGCAGTACAAGATACTAGTCAATCAATTGTATCTACAAATACGAATAATGAACGGGACTAGTCCAAGCCTTTATTTCCACAGCTGATAAAATTCCAATGGAAGAAAGATTTAATAATGTGTCACGAGAAAAAGCATGGTGCCTTTTTGATGAAAGCTTATTATCTAAAACCTAGATTTACAATTAGATGATATAGAAAACAAACCACCTGAGAGAAAAGCATCACTGACTATTAGGTAAAATAATATTGCCCAATATTTAATATTAAATATCTGTTACATATCTCATTGAAGTATATCATACTTACAGATTGCAAAAGAAAAGAAAAAGCAGAATTAATATACAATCCAAAGCTAGCAGATCAAAATTAAATGGTACAGATTGCTGAGAATGTGAAAAAGTAAATATTAATATTACATAATAAAATCTAAATACTTTTCTATATAAACAATTTCTATACGTAATTTTTAGTATTACAAGAGTCTGTCTCTGTCTGAAAGCGAATTACAGAAACGAAAAAATAAATGCTCAAGGCATCGGCATAAGTATAATAGACCGCATACACCAAAAGGTATATATATATATATTTGTTTTTATATATATATATATATACACTACCGTCGGAAAGTTTTGCAACACCCTCCAAAAATGAGTTTTCCGCGAATTTTTGGTATATTAAGTCAAATTAATATGGAAAATAAATGTAATTATAAATTATTACTTAGTTTTCACCTAATCAAAGGGATATATTATTTTCCAGACATGTAATTTGTACTCGTAAAAGGAGCAAACAAAAAAGTAGGCTTAAAAATTTTTAATAAAATGAAATAATCAAGTGGGTCATGAAAAGTTGCCGTTTTCGTATTGCTATAAGCATAAGTGTTGTCTGATAACGAGAATTAGGCGCGTTGGTGGAAGGATGCCTCGATTGTGTGAAGAAGTAATCAAGAAGAGAGGTGGCCATATTGATGAGTCTGCTGTTTAAATTAAAAATATTTTTTGAGCTTTTTGTTAATCATTTTTAGTAGTATATACATAAATAAATACAACTTTTCATAAAAAGCTTATTACATTTCTTTTATTATTGCGGAAGCTATAGGAGCTTAAATTGGTTTTTGGAGGGTGTTGCAAAACTTTCCGACGGTAGTGTATATATATTTAATATATGTTTCTAATCATTTATATTGTATATAATACATTGATAATGTAAAATGTATAATAATCTTTTCTATTAAAGGATTTTGGGATCCAGAATTTTCTGAGACATCATCAACCGTGCATAACGAAAAAATATAACATCTATATCATCAGATGAAAAGCTTTAATCAAAATCACCATATGCTTTTTCTCGTGATACATTGTTGAACCTTTCTTCCATTGGAATTTTTTTATCGGTCGTGGAAATAAAAGACTTAGACTAGTCACACGTTTATTATTTATATATTTGTAGATACAATTGATTGACTAGTATCTTGTACTGCAGTCTGTACCTTCAACATGTCATATATTGTTATTCAAATCTCTGCACACATGCAGATATAATAAACAGTTTTCTATATAATTTGTATAGTTCAATTTTGGCATACAAACCTGTTTTATTTATCAATACTTATAGATACAGGGGTTTCAAAAAAATTGTGCACATGCAATATTTAAATCTGTCTAATTGATTTTTTATTTATAAAAATACCATAATTGTAGTAATCGCAAAATTAGGAAAATATACAAAATATTACACTTAAAATTTGAGTAAGAAATACCCCCCAACCCCTCAACCACACAAACACCCCCCCCCCCCCCCCAATCACCAACACCCAACAACCCCCACCCAACAAAAACCCCCCCCACCCCCACACAACCCCACCCAACCCCACCCCCACAACACCACAACCCAAACACCCCCACAAAATCCCCAAAACAACCAACCAACACCACCAACCCCACAAACACCACCCCACACACCCCAAACCAACAGAACAACCACCAAAACCAAAAACAACCCAATCCACACCCCCCCAAACCCCACCTCACCCCACACAACCCCCCCAAACAAAACACAAACCAAACCCCACCCTCCAAACAAACCCCACCAAACAACCCCCAACCAAACACCCCAACCACAACAAACAAACGAAAAACCCAAAAAACACAAACAAAAACCACAATCTTTTTTTTTTTTTTCTTTTTTTTTTTTTTTTTTTTTAAATCTGTCTAATTGATTTTTTATTTATAAAAATACCATAATTGTAGTAATCGCAAAATTAGGAAAATATACAAAATATTACACTTAAAATTTGAGTAAAAAATATAGGGCAATATAGACTGATATTTTGCACGTACTGCGTATAATCGTCTAATCAGATACGTAATTCTGTTGTTCTTCTTATACGCTGCAAAACAGTAATGCTTCTGATTGGTATAACGCGATACACGGAAAATATCAGTTTATATAATTGTATCCGTACTTTAAAATTATGATTGTAATATTTTATATAATATTCCATAATTTGCGATTACAATAATTGTGTGTGTATGGGTGGTGTGTGTGTATGGGTGGTGTATGTGTGTGTGCGTGTGCGCGCGGCGCGCGCGCGTGTCTGTGTGTGTGTGTCAGCTTTCTTAATATAATATATTTAATTTTTTATGTATTTTAATCCAAGAAAGTGGAGAACCCTTTATATAAATCCATTTAAATGCCTCATTTTATCAATAATCAAAAACTGCAGATTATGCTCGGTTTCTGCTGTCAATCTGCCGTCAATCAGATTGCGCACCGTCTTGCTCGGTTTCTGCCGCAAATCTGACGTCAAGTCATGTTAGCAGATTCTGCTCGGTATCGATCCGAACCTTAGTCAGCAGTTGCACCACAGAATCACCAGGAAATGCAACTGCTGATTCGAATCTGAGTCAGCAGTTGCACAACAGAAACGAGGACACTGATGCCCTTTTAACGCGATGCGTCGAACGCATCGCGGGCAGTACTCAGGCAATAATCAACGGGCAGTAACTAGTAATCTGTCGGGTATTCCCGATTTTCTGATACGCTCCTTAACGGCGCTCTCACGGCGATGTTGTGCATCACGGGAAAAGAAGAAGAGCGAAAAGACAGTATGGCGACAGACGGTTCTTGCGACAAGATCGGTAGGAGTGCGCGTCTCGTTATACTCAGATATAGTTTCAATAAGCGTGTTATCCAATAGCCTCGTACGCGTATGGTATGCGAGCCTTTCACGAGTGCAATCTTCAACATAATTTGGCGCCCGAACAGGGACTCAAGTGTAGTTCCGAAAGTGATTAGTCGAGATCGGTGGTCAACCGATCACCGAAAGGCCTCGTGGAAGTCGCGTCTCACGTACGCGCCTATACCTAGAAGTCGCGTCTCACGTACGCGCCTATACGTGAAGCCGCGTCTCACGTACGCGTCGACACAAAGAAGTCGCGTCTCACGTACGCGCCTATACAAAGAAGTCGCGTCTCACGTACGCGCCTATACAAAGAAGTCGCGTCTCACGTACGCGTCTATACGAAGAAGCCGCGTCTCACGTACGCGTCGACACAAAGAAGCCGCGTCTCACGTACGCGTCTATACGAAGAAACCGCGTCTCACGTACGCACCTATACCTGGAAGCCGCGTCTCACGTACGCGTCTATACTTGAAGCCGCGTCTCACGTACGCGTCGACACAAAGAAGTCGCGTCTCACGTACGCGCCTATACCTAGAAGCCGCGTCTCACGTACGCGTCGACACAAAGAAGTCGCGTCTCACGTACGCGCCTATACCTAGAAGCCGCGTCTCACGTACGCGTCTATACGAAGAAGCCGCGTCTCACGTACGCGTCGACACAAAGAAGTCGCGTCTCACGTACGCGCCTATACCTAGAAGCCGCGTCTCACGTACGCGTCTATACGAAGAAGCCGCGTCTCACGTACGCGTCGACACAAAGAAACCGCGTCTCACGTACGCGTCTACACAAAGAAGTCGCGTCTCACGTACGCGTCTATACGAAGAGGCCGCGTCTCACGTACGCGTCGACACAAAGAAGTCGCGTCGCACGTACGCGCCTATACAAAGAAGTCGCGTCTCACGTATACGTCTACACATCGAAGTTGTGCCTCACGTACGCAATCGTACGAGTTATCAATAAGAGTGCATTTGGACAACAAGAAGATCTTGTGAACCACCAGAAGGCCCATAAGGAGGTCTAGAAGCAGAATAGACCGGGGAAGCATCATCATTGCTGCGGGTTATTCTGATCAGGTCAGTGTGAGTTCCCATTCCCTTTCCTCGCACCTTTAGCCTCACTACACAAGGTCGAATTGAATACTAATTAAAGCTAAAAATGGCTGAATTAAAGCGTCTAAACTTGAAGCGCGGTAGTTTAAAAACGCAGTTGACGAAGTTTCAAACCTTTTTGGATTCGGACGCCGCTAGCGATATCGTAAGGATCGAGGTTAGACTATCAAAATTACAGGAGGCATGGAGTAAATTTGAGGAAATACAAGAAGGTATCGAGCTTCTTAACGTAAATGAGAATGGTGACATAATCAGTCAGGAGGTCGCAGTTAGAAATGCGATAGAACGATCGGTATTCGAGGAACAATATCTAGATTTAGAAGCGGTGGCGCGGACAAGACTTAAAGCAGCCCAAGCGGTTGGGGCGAACGAAGACCGGGTTCGAGCAAACTCACAAGCAATAGAAGGTCACGTGGGTCAGGAACGGATAAATGTTAAATTGCCGGTTCTAAACTTGCCGAATTTTGAAGGTCGATATGATCAATGGCTTTTGTTTAAGGATTCATTTCGGTCACTGATTCATGAAAATCGAAGCCTATCCGCGATTCAAAAACTTCAGTATTTGCGAAGCTCATTAAAGGGTGAAGCTCTTCAAGTTCTAAATTCGTTAGACACGTCAGCAGAAAATTACGAAATAGGCTGGGAATTGTTAGAAAAGCGTTACGAAAACAAACGGTTGATAATCAATACTCATACCAAAGAATTGTTAGAATTTCCAGCTATATCGAAGGAGAGTACTGCAAGCCTGAGAGCCTTTATAGATCACATCCGAACTCATACACGAGCATTAAAATCATTGGGCCAGCCAGTGGAAAATTGGGATACGTTACTTATCTATATGGCTTCATCAAGATTGGACTACAACACAAGACGCGATTGGGAGGTCAAGTTGAGGGAAAGAGATCCCGAAAACATGCCCACAATGGAGGAGTTGTTGGATTACTTGAGCGAACGCTGTAGCACACTGGAAATGCTTGATCGAGGACAGCGAAAATCAGAACCCTCCAAGCTCACGACGCAAAAAAAACCGGGAGGTAAGAATAATGTAGCGCTCGCAGCGACTAACGTAGAGAGCTGTGCATTCTGTAAGGGAAATCATTCCTTGTACAGATGCGAGGAATTTTTGAAATTGCCGGAGGCCAAACGACAAGAAGAGGTCAAACAGAGAAGATTATGTCTGAATTGCCTCGGAAGAGGTCATATAGCCAAGGTGTGCAGATCGACGAAATGTAGGAAGTGTTCGAGAGCACATAACACGTTGCTGCATGTAGATACAGCGCAACTGTCTGCGAAAGGAGAAACAGGGCAGATGAAACTCGTTGGAGCCTGCGGAAAGAGCAGCATGGGAAGCATCGAAGCATCAGGGAGTAAGCACAAGACAGTACAGGATGGGGAAGAAAATCCATCGAATGACGCTAAGAAGACAACGGCGGCAACGTCATGTATAATGAAGTCCACAGATCATGTGATGCTTTCAACCGCCCAGATCTACGTCTACGACACATATGGTAACCAAAGGAAATGTCGAGCTCTGCTAGATCCTGGGTCACAATCAAATATGATTACTTCTGATTTGGCACAGCAACTAAAACTGCCAATGAAGAAAGAAAATCGGCCTATAAGTGGCATAAATCAAGCACAAGCAAATGTGCATCAATCCATGCAGGTTAAAGTGAAATCGATGTACAACGAATTCAGTGCGGTGGTATCATGTTTGATATTGCCAACCATAACAGAGAAGCTACCACAGGTGAGAATCAATGCAAAACTAAAATTACCTAAAGAAGTACAATTGGCGGATCCTACGTATGGAACCCCTGGCGACATAGATTTGTTAATCGGAGCAGGTCTGTTTTGGCTGCTGTTGTGCCCGGGACAACTCAAACAAGAGAAAGATCAGCCCACGCTGTGCAAGACGCAACTAGGATGGATCCTAGGAGGCGAGATAGTTAACCCGATAGAGCAATCTGAAAGAAGAGCTTGCCATATAATAACTGCAACCCAGTTGCACGACCAGCTAGAAAGGTTCTGGAGTCAGGAAGAGATGGCGGAATCGCCCATGTATACAAGACAAGAGCAGCTGTGCGAAAGGTTCTTCTGCGACACAGTCAAGCGAGACGCCGATGGAAGATTCATAGTAAGGCTGCCCACGAAGCCGGGAGTTGTTCTAGGACATTCAAAGGAACTGGCATTTAAAAGGTTACTCTCACTAGAGCGACGCCTGAATAGACAGCCAGAAACTCGGAAAATGTACAATGAGTTCATGAAGGATTATATAGTGTCGGGGCATGCATCGGTGTGCCCGGAGGGAGAAGATTATGAGTTAAAGGAACCCTGCTTCATACCACATCAGTGCGTGCTGAAACCCGACAGTTTGACGACAAAGCTTCGGGTGGTATTTGACGCGTCAGCCGAGACCTCAACAGGAGTGTCGTTGAACGACAAGTTGTTGGCTGGACCGAATCTACAAAAGGATTTGTTAGGAATAATAATAAGGTTTCGTACACATAAATATGTACTGACAGCGGACATTGCAAAAATGTTCCGGCAGATATGGGTAGCGGAGGAAGACCGCAATCTACAGTTAATACTGTGGCGAGAAAATACAGAATTGTCGCTGCAGGTATTTACCCTGAACACAGTCACTTATGGGACGACTAGCGCTCCCTATCTAGCTATGCGCTGTCTAAAAGAGATAGCTATCGAAACAGCCGAGGAGCACTCAGTTAAACAAGGAAGAGATGCTTCGACCAAGAAGACGGAAGATTTAACATCAGAAAACGATGAAGATTTCTCTTTAGCAGTAAGGGTCCTAGAAAGAGACTTTTATATGGACGATGTGCTGACCGGAGCAAGCAGCCGGAAGGAAGCAGTAGAATTACAGAAGCAGCTAACCAAGCTTCTTGAACGGGGACAGTTCTCGTTACGTAAGTGGAGATCAAATGACTCAAGAGTTCTTGAACATTTGACAGATGAATCCAAGGCGGACAACCTACTTATAATTAGTGAAACAGAAGCTCAGAAAACCCTGGGCTTGCTATGGAATGCTAAGGAGGATACGTTGCATTTCCAGGTTACCGCATCAAATAAGGAGAGAGTAACCAAAAGAAGTGTATTATCGAAAATAGCCCAAGTGTATGACCCGCTAGGATTAGCAGGGCCGGTGCTCATAATCCTTAAGATATTTATGCAGAGGCTGTGGGAGCTCAAGATAGCATGGGATGACACTTTACCGTCATCGATGCACAACATATGGAAAGCGCAGATTGACTCACTTCATCAAATCAACGAGTTAAGCATTCCGAGGTTTGTAACGTCGAACAACGAAACTCAGAAGATGGATTTATTTGGATTCGGAGATGCATCGGAAAAGGCCTACGGTGCGTGCCTGTATGCAGTCAGCAGGGATAAGCAAGGAAGAAAGACCTCACGTTTGATATGCTCAAGGGCAAGAGTGGCACCACTCAAGATCATATCACTGGCTAGGTTGGAACTGTGCGCCGCTTTGCTATTGGCGGAGTTGCTAAAGGTAGTCAAGGGGGCATGTCAAGAAAGCATTAATTGTGTTCACCTTTGGAGTGATTCAACTATAGCGCTGGAATGGATAAGGACGCCACCTAATCAGCTGAAAATGTTTGTGGCCAATAGAGTCGCAAAAATTCAGGAGTTGACATCGGGAGCGTGTTGGTATCATGTTCCATCAGCAGATAACCCCGCGGACCTCCTGTCTAGAGGTATCACAGCGGGACAGTTAAAGGAGAATAAGCTATGGTGGGAAGGTCCTGGATGGATCACGTCCAAACAACAGTGGCCCCAGCAGCCAAGCTGGTCTCAAGCAGATACCTCAGAGACAAAGCAGTAACAGTAGCGGTATCACCCGCGCCACTAGCGGCCTTCACCAAATTTTCTTCATACGCGAGATTACGACGGGTAATCGCCTTATGCCTCAGGTTTGCAGCAAATATGAGAGGAGACAGAAAAGGAGGACCGCTATCGATAGGAGAGCTAAAAAAAGCAGAGACCTCCATTCTACGAAGCATTCAACAAGAAGCCTTCGCCGATGAAGTTAAAGAGTTGAAGAAGCAGCGGCCGGTTAGTAAAGCCAGTAAGCTGGCCAAGTTGGACCCATTTCTGGATGATCAGGAATTAATCCGAGTGGGAGGACGTCTTCAGCATGCAGACTTAACCCCAGACCAGAAACATCAGATAGTTCTGCCAGCTAGACATCATGTGGTCACCATGATTTTCCGAGATGAGCACATAGTTCGATTACACTGTGGCACAGGACAACTATTAAGTCTGGTGCGACAGAAGTATTGGCCTATAAACGGCAGATCAGAAGCAAAAAGAGTAACTCGAGGCTGCGTTAGATGTTTCCACTATAAACCTCGTACCCTTGAGCTGAAAATGGCAGACCTCCCAAAGAGCAGGGTCACAGAAACTTGGAGACCTTTCTCCATCGCCGGCGTGGATTACGCGGGCCCGGATTCAGATGAGAGAAAGCAGGAGGAGAGGCAGGACTCCCATCGTTAAAGTGTATGTGGCAGTTTTCGTATGTTTTAGCACGAGAGCGGTACACTTAGAATTGGTAACGGCGTTAACTACAGAGGCCTTTTTAGCAGCATTAAGGCGATTTGTGGCAAGGAGAGGTATTTGTTCGCAAATTTATTCCGATAATGCTACTAACTTTGTAGGGGCAGCGCGAGAGTTACGGGAAATCTACGACTTCCTAGTAAAAAATGAAAAGGAGATCAGTGACGAACTAGCCAATCGGCAAATCGAATGGAAATTCATACCCCCAAGCACACCCCATTTCGGAGGGTTATGGGAGGCAGCCGTGAAGGTGATGAAAAGGCACTTAAATACGGTATCGCAAGGGCTCCTTTTTACATATGAAGAGTATAATACGCTATTAATAGAGATTGAGGCGGTTTTAAATTCGAGGCCTCTTACTCCTATATCCTCAGATCCTAATGACCTGTCGGCGTTAACTCCGGCTCATTTCCTTATTGGGAACTCACTGTTAGAACCTATTCAGAATAATTTCGTAGGTGTTTCAGATAACAGGCTTTCGCGGTGGCAGCATATGCAGAAGATTCGTCAACACTTCTGGAAGCGTTGGCATGGGGAGTACTTGCAGACATTGCAGGCAAGAAGCAAATGGTTCACAGGACAGGGAAACGTAGAACTGGGTACTATGGTTCTAGTAAAGGATGACAATCTACCGCCGTTGAGATGGGTCCTGGGCAGGATAGTTGAGACTCATCCAGGGGAAGACGGCATCATACGAGTCGCCACAGTCAAGACTAGCGGTGGCTTATTCAAGAGACCAATCAAGAAACTGTGCCCATTGCCAATTGATAGTGATAATTAATAACAATGACTATATCCATTAGAAACTTATAATACACTACTATCGCGTTTTTTTTTGTTCATTAGTTTATGTATTAGTTTATGCATTAGTTTATGTATTAACTTATGTATTAGTTTGTTCATTAGTTTATTGAATCGTTAAGACTAATATCCCAGTCCGATTGAAAGAGAGTCTTTCAAGGGGGGCGGCATGTCGGGTATTCCCGATTTTCTGATACGCTCCTTAACGGCGCTCTCACGGCGATGTTGTGCATCACGGGAAAAGAAGAAGAGCGAAAAGACAGTATGGCGACAGACGGTTCTTGCGACAAGATCGGTAGGAGTGCGCGTCTCGTTATACTCAGATATAGTTTCAATAAGCGTGTTATCCAATAGCCTCGTACGCGTATGGTATGCGAGCCTTTCACGAGTGCAATCTTCAACATAATCATTGAACAGTAATCATTGAGTAGTGACGTGCGGTCAGTATTTATTAAGCAGCAACGCTAAGCAAACCTGTGTGAAACAGTCTTTCTAAATTAGTGTAACGCGCGATCATACTGTGTAACATAAAGTGTGTGAATAAAACAGTTAAAATCAAGGAAAGTGTTTCTTTATTTAATCAACGACATCACCACCAAAGGTGATACCAGTGCCTTTCTCGGCCTAGCAGCCTCGACGAACCGCAATCTTGTGCCTATCGCCGGCACAACAATACATATCATTTCCTTCACATAATACGTTGTTTCTTCATTTCTTCGTCTTCATTTCCTTCTTCGTCTGTTATTGTTTGTGTTTCTGATAGGTCAAAGGTATTTTCAAAATAAGGGAATCTTCTTCTTTAATCTCAAATTTCTCTTCGTACATTTGTTGCAACATATTTTCTATTTTCTGTTGCACTTCTTTTTCTTCATTAGTAAAAGGAGTTTGTGGCATATTAAAAGTAGTGGCAGTAAACAGCAACATTATTACGTACAAATAATAATTATGTATATTAAAAAATAGTAAAATGTTTTATTATACTTGTTATATTTATAATAATAAATACATACCTATAAAACTGCAACGATTAATAGTTCACACAATTTAATTAAGAGTACACGATAAAATGTACGATGTTACGTGTGTACAATGTTATTAAACTAATAAAATGCAAAGCGACGGCATTTTATACTTCCTCCAACGATAAAATTATTCATCTTACAGACCTTTAAACTTGTTTTAAGTTTTATATAAGTGCTCAAACTATATATGATGAAAACTTTCGTGATTATATCAGGAGACGCGGTAGCGTTCAAATGTTCAAAATTTTGGACGCTACTAGTCTCTTATCCAGAAAGTTTAGAATCGATTTTTTGGGGGTACAGAACTATTAAAATATAAAAAATTTTGAAATGCATGTAGCATATTCTGAAAGGTGGCATCGCCACGAGTAAATTAAGCCAAAAAAAAAAAAAATCGGTCAAGCCGTTCTGGACATACAAACGGTCAAAAATTGATGTGTTCATGAAAAATTTTCTTCTCTGTCAGCAGTCATATGTACACTGCTCTTCTTTCTTACCTTTCACTCACACCTCCCCCAACTTCCATTCACCCTCCCCACCCCTCATCCCCCTTTTTCACCATGCCCCCCTTCCTCCCCTCCCCTCCCCCTCTATTTTTTCATTTTTTCGCTCTATCTCATACTTTTTCATCATCTTTCACCCCCTCTCACTCTCTCACACCCTCTCTGGTGTATTTACCATTTATTAAAAATTTTCAAAAACCACCCCTTGAGGGTGAAATTTAATATCTCGGGAACGGTGCGTTGCAAAAATATGAGACATGTGCCGTTAATTAAGATTTCTTATGGGGTCAATTTCCCATTTATTAAAAATTTTCAAAAACCACCCCTTGGGGGAAAAATTTAATATCTCGGAAACGATGCATCGCAAAAATACGGGACCTGTGTCGTTAATTAATGTTTCTTGTAGAGTCAATTTACCATTTATTAAAAATTTTCCAAAACCACCCCTTGAGGGTGAAATTTAATATCTCGAAAACGGTACATTGAAAAAATACGGTATCTGTGTCGTTAATTAACATTTCTTATGGGGTTAATTTACTACTCAATAAAAATTTTCAAAAACCACCCCTTGGGGGTAAAATTTAATATCTGGGAAACGGTGCATTGTAAAAATATGAGACATGTGCCGTTAATTAAGGTTTCTTATGGGGTTAATTTACCATTCATAAAAAATTTTCAAAAACCACCTCTTGGGGGTGAAATTTAATGTCTCGGAAACAGTGTTTTGTTGCGTTGCAAAAATATGAGACTTGTGCCGTTAATTAAGGTTTTTTATGGGGTCAATTTATCATTTATTAAAAATTTTCAAAAACCACCCCTTGAAGGTGAAATTTAATGTCTTGTAAACGGTGCATCGCAAAAATACGGGACCTGTGTCGTTAATTAAGGTTTCTTATGGGATAGATTTATAGTTATCTTTAAAGAAAAATACGTAATTGCATATTGCAAATAGCATAACTTTTTTTAAACTTTGCGTTTTTTTTGCACCAATTGATTCATATATCTGTACTCTAAAAAGTAGGTGATATCCCAAAAAATATCATAAATGAAAAGGTCAAGCCATGTTCAAAAATAGAAAACCCTCAAGAATTTGAATTTTTACAAATTTAAATGATTATCTAATAATATATTACCATGAAAAGTAACTGATATATTATACAAGGTGCCAATTCAAAGTGAACATACATAAAGTGTATATTATTTAAATAAATTAATAAAATAAATAATATAATAAATTTAATAACATATTACCACGAAAAATAACTGATATGTTATTCAAGGTGCAAATTCAAAATGAACATACATACATAAGGTGTATATAAGTAAAATTGATTAAAATTTGACTCTAAGTGAAAGTACATAAGTGATATGTTATTCTTAGTGCACAAAATATAAAAGTCGTTTATTGAAGTTTGATTTGAAATTTATACAAACCTGGACAATGAAAAATAGTTGCTTGTAATTCCAGAGTACTAATTTGTTAATTACTCGGAAAAAGAACATGGCGGCCTGCTCTCAAAAAACTTTCGATGGATGGAATAAATAATTAAAATGAAAAAGTTATGAAAATGGTTTAGATTAAAAATCTCCAACCTTTCTGTAGTAAAATTTCGAATTTTTGTATCAATTTCCGATTTTGAATTTGTTATACCATATTTTCAGCGAGTAATTTATTGATCAAAAAGTGTTGTATTGTTTGAAACGGGTAAATATTAAATAAACCCAAAATTCATAAGTAAAAGGTTCTCATGTCAAGTACAAAGAAGCTACATGCTTAAAAAGATTAGTGATTATCTGACGTAACATACAACTATAAAAAATCAGATATTAATTATTCAAGATACAAGTGCGAAATAAATATCGTTAAAATATAGATACAAAATTTACCACAATTTGACTCTGAAAAGTAAGTGACATGCTTCTTAAAGTGCATGTATAAAATTTAACAGTGTTTTGATAATGATTAATTTAAATATTTGCATTATCTCTCTTTCTCTCTCTCTGGGCAGGATGACATATGTGATTGATATTTAACAGTACTACTAACTTATTGAATAGTTAGAGGCAAGTTGTGTCGGATGAATTGGAATGTAAGTATTATTATTCTTAAGTGGATACTGAGAAACGCATCGAAGTTTTTTGAGAGCAGGCCGCCATGTTCTTTTTCCGAGTAATTAACAAATTAGTACTCTGGAATTACAAGCAACTATTTTTCATTGTCCAGGTTTGTATAAATTTCAAATCAAACTTCAATAAACGACTTTTATATTTTGTGCACTAAGAATAACATATCACTTATGTACTTTCACTTACAATTAGAGTCAAATTTTAATCAATTTTACTTATATACACCTTATGTATGTATGTTCATTTTGAATTTGCACCTTGAATAACATATCAGTTATTTTTCGTGGTAATATGTTATTAAATTTATTATATTATTTATTTTATTAATTTATTTAAATAATATACACTTTATGTATGTTCACTTTGAATTGGCACCTTGTATAATATATCAGTTACTTTTCATGGTAATATATTATTAGATAATCATTTAAATTTGTAAAAATTCAAATTCTTGAGGGTTTTCTATTTTTGAACATGGCTTGACCTTTTCATTTATGATATTTTTGGGGTATGAATATATGTCCTCCAAGTGTATTCGTCATCTTTTGATTACAGGAAAACGCGTTGCGCGAAGAATCGAGCGCATGGACCGACACAAATAGCGTATGTACGGAGGCGTTTATAATTAATTCTCGAAAATGATATTACGCAACATAACTTTAATATACATGGATGAATTCGTAAAAAAATAACCTTTAATTTGGTAAAAACAAAAATTCAAAATTTTGAAAAAAAAGTTAAAGGGGTAAGGCTTTTTGAAAAATAAAAAATTTTTTTACGTTATTTTATAGTACTCATCAAGCCATTTAATACCCAGTTTGAATTTTTGTTCTATCTTTTTTAGTTTCGAAGATATTCGCTCCGAAAAAGAAAAACCGATTTTTTTCAAAGGGGTGTTTCACCCCCTAAAAGGCCGTATGGGAACGTATAAAAAAAAACGTCCCCTTTTGATCTAGAGAACAACATATTAGAAGCTCATCAAAATCAGAGGGGGACGCTTCCGACACCTTCCTTGTAAGACACATAAGTTCAAAAATTAAATACTAACATCAATCTTATTGTTAGTCAAATATAAAGTTCAGATTTATAAAAAATTATTTAAAATTTATATACATATATATGTAATATTACATAAATATATATGTATGCAATATATAAATATATATGTATACAATTATACACACAAAATATATTTAATTAATAATATTTATATTGTTCGGTACGGAATGGAGCCTTGAGGAGGAAAGACGGAAAAGTTACGAACACGCACACACAGAATGAACTCACACGCAAGTTTTTGAACAATAAGAAAAAAGAGTATATTTAACAAGTCACAGTCAGAATAAAAGTAATATATACAAAGTTATTTACACTGTTCTTCTCACACACTCAAACACTTACAGGTCGCGGCGCACAGCGCGGACAATGCGAGTCCGCGAGGAACGCGATACCCGACGGAAAGCACTTGAGGCGTGTGCAAGTATAGAGTCCGCAAACGCGTGGAGCAAGCGACTCCAAAGACGCGCGCGTAGTAAACGCAGCAAAGCAAGCAACTTTGCTATCGCGACTACCGACGAGATCGGATAACGTGCAATTATCCGAAAAGGCGTGCGAATTACACTGTGAATTGTAAGTGAAAGAAATGCGGGTCGTACTTGAATTGCTCAAAGCAGACTGGCGATCGTCCCCACTTCGCATCCGCTTTTATACCGTGCTTTTCTGGAATGTTCTTCCCTGTCGTCATTTCTGAAGAGAAATGACGCCACAAAAAGAACATCCCAGAAAAGCCCGGAAAATTCTAATAAATAATTGGGGACGATCGCAAGGTTTTATTATGTTGTTAAACGGCAGCGCCGCCGTCTTAAGCGCGCCCAGCGTGAGCGCGGCTAAATTCTACCATGTATTACTGAGATTGGGACGTACGTCCCATATGCAACGCGGATGGAGGGCAACGACAGCAATGCGTGCGATGTAACACACATTACTGTCGCTGCCTCTCCATGTGAATCATTGTTGCATTGCACCACCTATGTTGCACAGGCCATGCAACACAGGCGATGCAATGCAGCGTGAGGGAAGCTCGGCGGAGCCCTTCGTTCGCTCGCGAACAATATTAATTTGGGTTGGAAAAGTTATTTTATAAAAATAACTTGTTAAAATTCTGACACAGTTCTAACGTTCTAATTTTCAAGTCTGATTCTTAACTATTACTGTCTCATAAATTTTTAATTTGAAAGATATATTAAATCGTACTGTGTAAAAATTTTAACAAGTTACTTCTATAAGATAACTTTTCCAACTCTGATATATTATAAGAAGTTTACTTAACAACCATAAATTTCTTCTTCCATTTTCGTGCTGGTTTAACATGTGCCTCTATAACCGAGACGAATTCCACGCTCTGGCATCGTGTGTTCGGCCTCCATGAGTCATCACTACTGCTAATATTTTGCTATTATAATCAAGTACGAACTCTACAGTTTAATCGAGCTATTGCTTTGTTTGTTCGGTACTTGAGACTAAATTGAATAATATAAATGTGCAACATCTATATTATTCAATTTAGTCTCAAGTACCGAACAAACAAAGCAATGGCTCGATTAACCCTTTCAGTCACTCATTTTTCTTTTCACTGTATTCGCTTGAAACTCGTTACTCGGGGGTTTTCGGGGTCGCTGAATACGAATCTGGTGTCAGTTTTCCAAAATTCAAAATGGCGGATCCAAGATGGCGGACATGGAAATTGAAAATTGAATTATCACACACATACACACATATACACTCATATACACACATACACACACACACACATATACACACATATACACTGTAGCGATTCCCTCAACAAGGTAAGTATAGAATTCAATGAAACAAATGACGATCGACAAACTAACACTAACGATTCCCTCAACGGGAAAGTATGGGATTGAATAAAATAAATGACGATCGTCACACAGTAACACTAACATAATGGATCCGCCATTTTGAATTTTCTGAAACTGACATCAGATTCGTATTCAGTGACCCCGAAAACCCCCGAGTAATGAGTTTCAAGCGAATTCAGTCAATTTTCAATTTTATGTCCGCCATCTTGGGTCCGCCATTTTGAATTTTGGAAAACAGACACGAGATTCGTATTTAGCGACCCCGAAAACCCCCAAGTAACGAGTTTCAACTGAGTTCAGTGAAAATGAATGAAGAAAATTAATTTTTTCTGGAAAAGGAACATTATTTTTTGTTATCCGTTTGTTTATAATGATTTTATTATTAACAATTTGTGGATCAGCAATTTTTTTAGACTTGTTACAGTATGAGGAACATACCAAAACTAAAAAAACCTTTCATTTATTGATAAATATAAATTATAAATTTATAAAACTGTTAACTAAAAGGTGGCTCGCTGAGCGGCACACTGTGACGCAAAGGGTTAAGCTGTATCGCGTTCATTGCTATGAACGTATTCGTGTGTGTTTTCGCAGAAGAAGAGTTCTATAGTAATCAATACGATGATCGATCATCGATATAAAAGCTATTCTTCAAGACAATATTTTGCGAGAACAATATTACAAATGCTTTATGGAACTAGAATGCAAAATACCGGAACAAGTGTACATAACAGGTATATTTATATCCAATCAACAAAGAATGTTTTAACCGTTTCAAAAATTTTTGAAAAAAATCTTAAAAACGTTAAATTAATGTGAGTAAATTAAGTCTCCATTTATTTAATTTAACGTTCATGTAAAATAAATATTTAATAAATAATACAAAATATAATTTTTACAAATCATATATTGTATAATGCTATTGGAAGGATGATGTTGGGATGACCGACAGAAAGCAAAGTTTAAATAAGAGTTTAAAATAATGCATTTCTAAGATAAAAAATTCATCACATGCTATTAAAATCAGCACACTCGACGATGAATAAATGCATTCAGGATAATCTCTATTTTTAAAAATTGGCAATTATTTCGGACAATACTACAACACCACTGACGATGATCTCAAAACAGATCGAAACGTTTAGTCACCGATCACGTGAACTCACACCTTTAATCGTATTGGATCAGTCATCACGTTATTGTATTTTTTGTTTTATTGTATTTGACATCGTATGAATTGCACACGTCTGTTATATAATTATACATAAGGTTCTATAACTTGTGATGTGAATTGATTTATTGACAAAAGAGTTATATATGTGGAAGAAACTCAACAATGTTTTTACTATTCTTTACTATTCTTACTTGAATGGATGCTTGATTTGTCATAAGTATACCGAACAAAATTAATTTTTTATTTTCGTATGTGAAAACGATGAAGAATATCAGTTTTATGCATGTATTTTATATTTTAATTCTATTGAATCTCGATTTTATACACTTATTAATTAGGAACGTAATCGATTATTATAAACTAGAATAAATAGATACAGAAAAATATCTTCTTTCAGAAATATACGGTGAAGCTTACCAAACTAACTGCAAGAAATGCACTGAAAAGCAAAAAGCAATGTTCGATATAGTAACTGATTGGTGGTCACAAAATGATCCTGAGAGATGGAAATTAATGATTGCAAAAACTGTAGAGAATATAAAGAAGAAGAATGGTGGTCAATAACTGCTGACAACATAGAGTAATGGCACTCCTAACATACTGGATCAAGATTTTTCCAATTAATTATAACTCACAATGATAACCCAAATAACACTTATAAACAGTAGTATCTAATGTAGTTAAAATGTAGTTAAATGTAGTATCCGTAATGTAGTAAAAAAAATTTTACTAACATGCAATATTTTACTAATATGCAAATATTTGTATTATCTTAGCAGAAACATGGTGTATTTGAAAAATAAATCATATGTTTGCAATGAATTTATAGTCTGAAGTTTGTAATTTAAATTGTGTGTAAATATGAAAGAATAGTTTCTCGATTTTAATGAAGCTACGAGAATTTGTACAGCTTGTAAAATATTTTCTTGACGAAGTATGTCCTAAAAGTAATAATTTTGAGAGAATGATCTTTTTAACTCCAGAAGAGATGCGTACTGAAATTAAATGAAATTGAAAGAGGATTTTAAGTACACGGTCCTCAATTGAGCTTCAGCCTTTTGAACAGTTGGTACATTACACAAGTGTCCTTATATAATATTTTTCACTCTTGTCACGGACGAAAATGTAGAGGAATCTCGAACTAATTACTAGTATTGTGTCAACATAAATATTATTATAAAAAAATGATAAATTCTTTTTTTGGAATAATTATTAAAATTATTAATTATTTTGGAATATAATAATTTTTGCGAATCGTACAATAGGAAGCAAAAAAAGTATATGCATCATTTTATGAACAACCTTTTTAAGTGTTTATGTATTATAATATTATATGAGGCAACCATTGTACATTACATATATGTAAAGTTTATATAATACTGCGATAATTCTATAATCTAAGGTTATTAATATTTTTTTATGCACATATATGATATAAAATATATGTTCATGATAGAATTATTTAAGATATATATATAAGAATATATATATATGGGGCATTCTTTCTCAACTTTACACCCATGCTGCCCATTTTCTATTTGATCTAAAAATTTTTGAAAAAATTTTAAAATTTACAGAAAAATGTAAGCTTTCCAATGGCGCGTGGCAAAATTATCACATTCAATAGGATCATCCTTAAAATTTCAGAAAACCGAAAAAAAATAATAAAAACGGTAATTATTAAAGTGTAGCGATTATTCATTCGACGTTTTTCTCTTCCAATTAACACTTTAGAATACTCTGTTTATCTGTGCACTGTCATATGAGTCTAAACTAAAATGGCGGATCCAATATGGCCGCCAAAAATTTAAAAAATTTAAGAAATTAACGGATTTTTATCAAACTTGGTATGTAGGGGTTTTTCGAGTTACTGAATACGAGTTTAAAGTTATCTTTCGAAAATACAAAATGGCGGATCCAATATGGTCACCAAAATATTTTGAAACTTTTTAGAAATTAACGTTTCTCTACCGCAATATTATCGCCATTCATTACAACATTTTAACGTCAAAAAACGTTTCATTGTGATTCCGTTATCCACTTGCGCTATAAAGACGTGCCACGCACGTCGAGATGCTTTTGTTCCAAAATCGCCAGCGACGTGTATACCACGTCGACAGGCATTTGTCGCAAAAATAAAAATGACGTGCGTGGCACGTCGGCTAACAATCAGATCGTTCGTTTGTCGAGTTACAGTTCCAGAGTGCACGAGTGCACATAAAGTCATCGATATCTTGAAAATATTTCAGAATCGATACAGTATTTATTCATATCCGTGTAAAATTCATTCACGTCTTCGACGCACTTTTGCGGAGCGTAGTCCCGGCCGCGACAAGTAGCCAAGTCGAGTCGATCAGGCCGCAACGACCGACCGGCACATCGCGGAACATATTGGTCCTTCGAGCCGGATCGAAGAGATGAAAGGAGTGAAGCGATCGTGCAATTTCTGTGGCCATTTCAGCAAAGGGGAAAAGGCACCTCTCATCAGTGGTCAATGGCTGCAGAGAAGAACAAAGGAAAGTCACTCCTCTGGTCACTCGATTAACGCAGTCTTGACTGCAAATCAGCGCGCAGCCCGCACGTTTCACGAGTTCCAACGGCGCTGAAGTACCGCAAAAAGGAAGCGCTCTGCTGCAACATCGTGGCCGCTCTGACCAGGGACAGTCTTCGCTTAACGGCAGGATGAATGAGCGAGTAGCGAAACAAGAAGCGGTGCTTTGCATAATCGCACGTGCGCTCGAAAACTTCAAAAAATTCGGCCGACAAAATTATACGCCGTCTAAAATCCGCTCGCGAATCTCATCACTTAAGGAGACTTGGCGCCAATGCATCGATGGACATGCTGTGTTGCTCAGTATCATCCCGGAAAAGGATCAACTCGCCATCGACTACTTCAAGGAGGACCAGCTGGACACTCACGAAGAGATCTACCAGAAAACCCTCGACATCATGGCGGAATGGTTGGAGGAAGCGGAATCTACTGTAAGCCCGAACCAATTAGCTAGTCTTGACGGATCAAGACTAGTTAATTGGTTCGGGCTTACAGCTCGCGTTCGGATGTCGGATCGTTATCGTTGCGACACCTTCCGCCGATTAAATTGCCTCCCTTTTTCGGAAACTTTCAAGACTGGGAGACGTTTCGCGATCGATTCACCACATTGATTATTAAGAATAAGGAACTCAATGATTTCACGCATGCACTTTCTCGCGTCGAGTCTTAACGGCCCTGCTCGCGATGCGATTTCCGGCTTTGCGATTACCGCCGATAATTTTGCAACTGCCTGGAGAGCGTTATTCGCGCGTTTTGAAAATAAGCGCAAACTTATCGATACTCATATTACTGCTTTGTACAATCTGCCGCCTCTGTCGCGGGAATCCGCAGTAGAGCTACATGCACTCCGCGATAGGACCGACAGATCGATCTCAACGTTGAGATCTCTCGGTCGGTCTGACGAAGAAATTCTCGGTGACATTCTTGTATACTTCGTGGCGCAAAAGCTCGATCCGTCAACCCGTTGAGCATAGAAACTCAAGTGTGGCAACGACAAGTCCCCTCCCAGTTTTGAAGAATTAAATAACTTCATTTCGGCACACCCATATTAACCTAGCACCCCCACCATAAAAAATCGAGTTCGAATATAGTGCATAATTAAGTGCTAATTTATTGCTAATTTATTGCCCTAAGCGCGAATTTATTGCTTTTACCGATTAGCAGGAAAATGGCATTAAAGATGGGGGTGCTGATTTGCCATTAAGCTAGCACCCCCACTAACGAAAAACACTTAAAGTGAAAGGTAAAATAAAAAAAAAATACACTAAAATTTATTGCTAATTAATTGCTCAAAGATACTGCAAACAAATTTCAAAAATATTTAATTTTTAAAAATATACCAACATAAAACCGTGAACATATAAAAGTGACATTATAAAAAATAAGCAGTTAATCACACTGAGTTATAAAATTATCTCTTGTATTAAATGCTCCGAAAATAAACAATTTTAATATTTATTGCTCGATGTTTAACAAAAACTGATCCGAACTTATGGCTGTCCTAACTTGCTAACAATAGTAAAGTACATGAATGCAATTGATTGCTGTTGTCTTTCTGGTCTTAAAATGTTTCCCTAATTTATTGCTCCCAAAATATATAATATTAAATTTATTGCTCAATCTTTGACTTGGAAAAATCGATCTTTACGTGGCGGTGCTAGCTTGCTTTGCAAGAGTAAAGTGCTCTGGTCAAAATATATAATATTGAATTTATTGCTCAATATTTGACTTAAAAAAATCGATCCGAACGTGGCGGTGCTAGCTTGCCTACAAGAGTAAAGTACATGAATGCAATTGATTGCTGTTGTTTCTGGTCTTAAAATGTTTCCCTAATTTATTGCTCTCAAAATATATAATATTGAACTTATTGCTCAATATTTGACTTAAAAAAATCGATCCGAACGTGGCGGTGCTAGCTTGCCTACAAGAGTAAAGTACATGAATGCAATTGATTGCTGTTGTCATTCTGGTCTTAAAACGTTTCCCTAATTTATTGCTTCCAAAATATATAATATTGAATTTATTGCTCAATCTTTGACTTAAAAAAATCGATCTTTACGTGGCGGTGCTAGCTTGCCTACAAGAGTAAAGTACATGATTGCAATTAATTGCTGCTGTCTTTCTGGTCTTAAAATGTTTCCCTAATTTATTGCTCTCAAAATATATAATATTGAATTTATTGCTCAATCTTTGACTTAAAAAAATCGATCCGAACGTGGCGGTGCTAGCTTGCCTACAAGAGTAAAGTACATGAATGCAATTGATTGCTGTTGTCATTCTGGTCTTAAAACGTTTCCCTAATTTATTGCTTCCAAAATATATAATATTGAATTTATTGCTCAATCTTTGATTTGGAAAAATCGATCTTTACGTGGCGGTGCTAGCTTGCCTACAAGAGTAAAGTACATGATTGCAATTAATTGCTGCTGTCTTTCTGGTCTTAAAATGTTTCCCTAATTTATTGCTCTCAAAATATATAATATTGAATTTATTGCTCAATCTTTGACTTAAAAAAATCGATCCGAACGTGGCGGTGCTAGCTTGCCTACAAGAGTAAAGTACATGAATGCAATTGATTGCTGTTGTCATTCTGGTCTTAAAACGTTTCCCTAATTTATTGCTTCCAAAATATATAATATTGAATTTATTGCTCAATCTTTGATTTGGAAAAATCGATCTTTACGTGGCGGTGCTAGCTTGCCTACAAGAGTAAAGTACATGAATGCAATTAATTGCTGTTGTCTTTCTGGTCTTAAAATGTTTCCCTAATTTATTGCTCTCAAAATATATAATATTGAATTTATTGCTCAATCTTTGACTTAAAAAAATCGATCCGAACGTGGCGGTGCTAGCTTGCCTACAAGAGTAAAGTACATGAATGCAATTGATTGCTGTTGTCTTTCTGGTCTTAAAACGTTTCCCTAATTTATTGCTTCCAAAATATATAATATTAAATTTATTGCTCAATCTTTGACTTGGAAAAATCGATCTTTACGTGGCGGTGCTAGCTTGCTTGCAAGAGTAAAGTACATGAATGCAATTAATTGCTGTTGTCTTTCTGGTCTTAAAATGTTTCCCTAATTTATTGCTCTCAAAATATATAATATTGAATTTATTGCTGAATATTTGACTTAAAAAAATCGAACCGAACGTGGCGGTGCTAGCTTGCCTACAAGAGTAAAGTACATGAATGCAATTGATTGCTGTTGTCATTCTGGTCTTAAAACGTTTCCCTAATTTATTGCTTCCAAAATATATAATATTAAATTTATTGCTCAATCTTTGACTTGGAAAAATCGATCTTTACGTGGCGGTGCTAGCTTGCTTGCAAGAGTAAAGTACATGAATGCAATTAATTGCTGTTGTCTTTCTGGTCTTAAAATGTTTCCCTAATTTATTGCTCTCAAAATATATAATATTGAATTTATTGCTGAATATTTGACTTAAAAAAATCGATCCGAACGTGGCGGTGCTAGCTTGCCTACAAGAGTAAAGTACATGAATGCAATTGATTGCTGTTGTCATTCTGGTCTTAAAACGTTTCCCTAATTTATTGCTTCCAAAATATATAATATTAAATTTATTGCTCAATCTTTGACTTGGAAAAATCGATCTTTACGTGGCGGTGCTAGCTTGCCTACAAGAGTATAGTACATGATTGCAATTAATTGCTGTTGTCTTTCTGGTCTTAAAATGTTTCCCTAATTTATTGCTCCCAAAATATATAATATTAAATTTATTGCTCAATCTTTGACTTGGAAAAATCGATCTTTACGTGGCGGTGCTAGCTTGCTTGCAAGAGTAAAGTACATGAATGCAATTAATTGCTGTTGTCTTTCTGGTCTTAAAATGTTTCCCTAATTTATTGCTCTCAAAATATATAATATTGAATTTATTGCTCACTTTTATATGTTCACGGTTTTATGTTGGTATATTTTTAAGAATTAAATATTTTTGAAATCTGTTTGCAGTGTCTTTGAGCAATTAATTAGCAATAAATTTTAGTGTATTTTTTTTTTTAATTTACCTTTCACTTTAAGTGTTTTTCGTTAGCGGGGGTGCTAGCTTAATGGCAAGTCAGCACCCCCATCTTTAATGCCATTTTCCTGCTAACCGGTAAAAGCAATAAATTCGCGCTTAGGGCAATAAATTAGCAATAAATTAGCACTTAATTATGCACTATATTCGAACCCGATTTTTCATGGTGGGGGTGCCAGGTTAATATGGGTTTTCGGCACGCACAGGGGCATTAGAAGAACTGTTGCCCTTGAATTCAAAACCAACTCGCAACGTCAAGGCAAATAATGTAACCACCTCCGAACCCCCTAAAACCTGCATAATATGTAAGCGAAAACACTTTTTCGGCAAATGTACACAATTCCTGAGAAAGAGCCCGAGCCAACGCCGCGAAATTGTAAAAGGTGCGAAGCGGTGTTTTAACTGCCTAAGCTCCAGACATTCCGTACAGGATTGCCAGAGCAAATTCTCTTGTCGCGTATGTCAGCAACGACATCATTCGTCACTCCACTTTGACTCGAGCACTTCCTCGGACGTCAATAGCAATCCGTCTAGTTCGACCAAAGTCGCAAATGTGAGTGCCGCTGCTTCCAGCGATGTAGACGAATCCACGAACGCTGTGATCCCTGAGCGCGTAGTTGCAATGACATCGGTGTCAGTAGCAGCGTTATTGTCACCGGTGCTGCTCGTGACGGCAAAGGTAACCGTCGAATTGCCCGAGGGGCGCAAGCTAACCGTCAGAGCTCTCCTCGATCAAGGCTCCGAAGTTACCTTCATAACTGAAACCCTGTCGCAGATCCTGCATTTGCGCCGCACTCGCACGTTTACAAGAGTTTCCGCGGTCGGAGGATCGAACATAGGCATCTGTCGTCACACCGCATTCATTAGACTATCTCCACGCGATCGTGTAGCACCGACCTTTTCTACGAATGCATTAATCCTGCCGTCACTCACAAAATATCGTCCTCGTTGTTTGCATGGTGTTAGTAATTGGAATCATCTCCACGGTCTACAGCTCACTGATGACAATCCGACGGGATCTGAATCGATAGAGTTCATTATCGGAGCCGAGCTATACAGTCGGATAATTCTGCCCGAAATTCGCAAAGAATCTGATGATCAGCCCATCGCGCAAAATTCGCACTTCGGCTGGTTAATTTCAGGGCCGACCACGGCTCCTAATGCATCCAGTCACACAATAAGTGTGTCGCACTGCTCGTTGGAACATGACCTTAAAAGGTTCTGTTCTTAAAGGGTCTTAAAGGGAGATTGAAGAACTTCCATCCCCAAAGCGTTTGTCTCCCAAAGACCAACAATGCGAAGCACATTTTGTGAAATCTCATTCGCGCGCGCCCGACGGAAGGTACGTTGTGCGCCTCCCCTTCAGAAAGGGACCTCCCATAGACATCGGCGAATCGCGAACAATTGCTCTCAAAAGGCTGACCGCGCTGAACAATCGACTTACAAAAGGGCCAGTGCCGACTTACAAAAGGAATATTCCGAGTTTCTTCGCGAATATGAGAACCTGAATCACATGTCGCGAGTCTCGTAATCCATTCGCCCCGCGTCGCAAGTAGTCTACCTTCCTCATCACGCCGTATTTCGGAAGTCAAGCTCAACAACCAGATTGCGAGTCGTTTTTGACGCGTCGAGCTTGACGACGAACGGTACTTCGCTGAACTCACATTTGTTAACCGGGCCTAAATTACAAACAGATTTGCTTGAAGTTCTGTTAAGGTGGCGTCACTACCGATATGTCTACGCGGCAGATATAGCCCAGATGTATAGGCAAATTTTAGTTGATCAACGCGATCGTGACTATCAACATATATTGTGGCACGACGCAGAATCGACAGCTATACGTGATTATCAGTTATCTACCGTGACATATGGCACAGCTTCGGCCCCGTTTGGCTCTTCGTGTCCTACAACAGTTGACACGTGATGAGGGTGAGGCGTTCCCTCTGGCGACTCCCATTTTACAACGGAACGTCTACGTAGATGACGTGTTGTTCGGAGCAGAAGATATCCCACTGCTTCATCAATCTCGCAAGCAAGTGTGCGCTCTCCTCGCAAAGGGAGGTTTTATACTAAGAAAATGGGCAAGCAACAAATCAGAATTACTGCAGGAGATCCCTCCTGGCGTTCATAGCCTCGCTGGTAATCGAATTCTTCAACCTGAAAATACTCTGAGCGTTTTAGACATATCTTGGAACCCCACGCTCGATGCATTCCAATTTTGAGTCTCACTTTCTCACACGTCGCCTCGCACAAAACGCGAAATACTCTCGACAATAGCCAAGCTATTTGATCCGCTCGGATGAGTTACTCCGATTGTGATATCTGCAAAAATTCTCATGCAAAGTTTGTGGAAACTAAAACTGCATTGGGACAACATAGTTCTCCCCCCGGAATTAACTCGATGGGAAGCAATCTATAACAATCTGTCGCACTTAAGCTTTGCAAGTTCCGCGTTGGATCGGACATAGTTCTGATACAGCGTATTGCGAGATTCACGGGTTTGCCGACGCGTCCACTCTGGTCTACGCAGCCGTGGTCTACATGCGGGTCGTTTCACTCTCTGGCGATATAACCATTCGGTTGCTCATTAGGCATGTCGATCTGAAATCGATTAATCGAAAAATCGATTATTTAGAGTAAAATAATCGATTTTTTAGATCGATTTGGAATGTTACATCGATTCGATGAATCGATCCATGAACCCCTCGAATCGGACCGATTCAAAAATGAGCAATAAAGTTCCTAAATTGACTACAATATTTTAGTTTTTTAATATTTTGCTGTTGTCGGACACATTGATAATTTGAGCGCATAAAATAAATGATCCTGAAGTTAGCAGAAATGAAGAATTTTTTTAAAATTTTTAACGTGAAATTTAATCGAAAAAAAATAACCAAAAAAATGCACTTGTAGAAAATTTATAAAATGAAAAGTGAAATTTTTTTTCAAACAATGTTTTTTTAATTTATCGTTTAAAAAATATCTAAATATTTCTAAGTGTCGGCTAACTTCAGTGTCATATAAGATAAATATTTATGAACACATTCACAGATGGCGTTATGTTACTGTCATCATTTCTGTGAATCTCTCCCGCCTCCCGGTGTCTAACCTATTCATTCTGTCTATGCAGTGAAATTATTTTATTTATCAAACATATAGTGTGAGTATATATTATATTTTAAAGTTTATAGTAACGCAATAAACAGTATTGTGTTCGAGTAGCATTCATTTTGATTTGATAAATAGTGAATGATTTATCGAGAAATCTTTGTTGCAGTTTACACTTTTTGCTTAAAGTATTGTTGTTTTTTTTAGCCTAAAATGTCAACTAAAAGTGATACATGGAATCACTTTGTAAAAAAGGGATCAAGTGGCGTATGCAAATATTGTCATATTGAAGTCAAAACATGCGGAAATACAACAAATTTACGCAACCATTTATTGCGTAGACATCCATGTATTAAATCTGTAAGTCAACGACGACAGGTGGTGGCAAGTGATGTTATTGGTGTCGGTGGCGGCAAAAAACTAATTGGAGTGTGTACCTGTACTTTTTTCTTACATGCAACACGCTACATATACCTTTTTTTATCAATGCATGCTTGCTTAAAAATTGTGTATTCTTGAAGTTTTTTTCCTTTTATTGTATTTATTTTTTAATTTGAAATAATAGAATAAAAAAATATAATTCTTTTCAGACGAATGATAATATTCTTACTTCGTCGACATCAACGGAGATATTTGGCGTAGATGATGTTTTGAGTTTGACTAGTTCAAAAAAGTGCTGTGATTCCGATCTAGAAAGTATAGCGTCATCATCAGCATCATTGCAAACGTCAAAACTTAATCAACTAACTCTGGATTCATGTGTTAATAATATTAAAGCATTTAGTGGTGAGATTTTTTTGTAATATAATGAATTACCTACTTTGTCTATGATGTCCATAGTATATTTAAGGGCAGTGATAATGTGTAGCTTTAATTTAATGTTTATTTTTTCAGTAAACGGAAAAAAGTATGGACAATTAAATAATGCTGTCATGTTAATGATTTGCAAGGATACTTTACCATTAAATACAGTTGAAAAAGAAGGTTTCCAATACTTAATGAAAACAGCAGTACCTTTATATAAACTTCCTTCACGACAGACAATTACACAAATGATAGATGATAAATATGATGTTCTTTCTTTGCAATTTAGAGAAAAGCTCTTAGAAGTGGAGTCAATATGTTTAACTACGGATATCTGGACAGATACACATAATACTAGAAGCTACATGGGTTTAACTGGACACTTCATACATGAAAGTGAACTATTGAGTATAAATTTTGGTGTGTCCCATTTAACCGAGCCCCATAATGCTGATTATTTAAGTCAAATGCTTATAACAATGACTGAAAAATGGGGCATTATTTCAGAAAAAGTTGCAGTAGTTGTTACTGATAACGGTGCCAATATCGTCAAAGCCGTAACAATCGCATTTGGCAAACAAAAACACTTATGGTGTTTCGCTTATACCTTAAACTTAGTAGCTCAAAAACCTTTTGAAGAGAAAGGTGGTATTGAAAATGCCAAACAGTTACTAAACATTGTAAAGGATATAACTAGATATTGTAAACAGAATGTAAATGTGGCTGATGCTCTTCGTAAAGCGCAAAATGATGTAGCAGTCCCACTCAAATTGATTCAGTCAGTTTGCACGCGTTGGAACTCAATTTACTATCAGCTAGTTCGATTTGTAAAGTTATCAAATCTACTTGCCCCGATATTACTCAACCACCCGAAAGCCCCACCAATGTTAACAGCCAGTCAACTAGATGGTATTAGAGATCTTATAAATATTTTAAAACCCATGGAAGCTGTGACAAAAGAAGTATCCGTCGAAAAATTTGTAACGTCAAGCAAAATTATACCAATAGTATCCTGTCTTTTGGAAACATATAGTGCAATGAAGACGGAAACGGATGTTGGTGCTGCAACCAAAAATTTAATATTGGAAGAATTAAATAAGAGATTTGGTACAGTGGAACAAGTTCATGTGTTAGCTACCACCACACTACTGGATCCAAGGTTCAAGAAAATTCATTTTTCTGACAAAATAGCATGCTCCAGAGCTATTAATAAAATTAATAGTATGATTGTAACTTCAAAACAACAATTAGAGAGTAATTTAAATTATGAAACTCCAGAGAACAATTTGGAAAGCCATGTGAAGGAAACCGAAGAATCTAACATTTGGGAATTCCACAACAAGTTGGTAAAAAATCAGTTGCAATCACTTCAAACAGAAAGTCAAGGACAAGGCTTACAAGATGAATTAAAACATTATTTAACACAGCCTGTCGTCGACTTCAAAACAACGGATCCTATCACATATTGGTATCATCAAATTGGTATCATCAAAGAAATTCCTTGTACAGCTCAATAACGCCGATTGCCAACAAATACTTTTGCATAGTTGGAACATCTGTTCCATGCGAAAGGCTTTTTTCTGTTGCAGGAAATATTGCTAGTGACGAAAGGAATCGTCTAGATCCCGAGCGATTGGACAAATTAATTTTTTTAAAGTCACTCGATTTAAAATACTGGGAAATGTGATTTCTTGTTGAATTTTATAAAAGTTAAATAAAACTTACAATTTGATTAATTTATTTTTTATGACTGACTTACTTAGGCTAGACTAGAAACTTAGACTGCCTGATTGTTTTAGTGGTCGCAAGCGCGACTGCTGAGCAAGAAGTTCTGCGTTCGATTTCCGGGTCGGGCAAAGTAGTAGCACGGAGTCTGGATTCATACCCGGTGTATGGCAATAGGCTCACTCTCTATCTACAATCGAACTCCATTAACTCGCATACCATAATCTCGGAACTTCCTCTCAATATTGACTATCTTCAATCTTGACCCCCACTTTGAGGTACCTTGTCTCCTACATTACTCGTATTAACAGTAAATTATCATCAATAATGTTCTGTGTCTATATAAGACATGTTTGAAACTTTCGCGATTAATCGAAAATCGATCTTATAATGCTCGATTTAATCGAGAATCGATTCTATTATGTTCGATTCGAATCGAATCGGAGATCGATTTTTTTTCAAGTGAATCGACATGCCTATTGTTCATGGCGAAATCCAAGGTGGCGCCGCTCAACGTTCTTAGCATCCCTCGTCTCGAACTGTGTGCTGCCGTATTACTTGCGCGACTCGTCGAGATAATTAAAAGGTCTCTAAATTTGAATTCGACACCGTATTGCTGGACAGATTTTACCGTTGTGCTTGCCTGGTTGCGATCGCACCCTTCACGCTGGAAAACGTTCGTTGCCAATCGGGTGGCCGAGGTTCAAACTCGCGTTCCCGATACTGAGTAGCGCTACACACCAACACACGAAAATCCCGCAGACTGCGCATCGCGAGGACTCTTGGGTGACGCAATCGAATCCTTCTCTTTATGGTGGCAGGGCCCGCCGTGGCTACATCTAGATCAAAGCGAGTGGCCCTCGCAGAATCCGCCGCAAGTGGTTCTGGCGACATGGAGGCTCGAACTTCAGCAGTTCATGTCGCACAATCCAGTGAGTCGTGGGATCTTGCCGTCCGATTTTCAAGCTGGCCAAAACTACTCAGGGTAACAGCTTATATATTTACTGCTTCGTAAATGGGTGTCGAAAGAAAAACAGCTCGCCAGACTCTACGGTACGAGGGTCAAAGGCTCTCACCACATATGAATGCCAACAAGCGCATTTATTTTGGATTCGAGAAATTCAACGAGAGCAGTTCTCCAGGGAACTCGCGAGCTTACACAAAGGTCCCTCCCATCAAAAAGCGCGATCATCTCTTTAAACCCTTTCTTAGACACAGATGGAATTATAAGAGTCGGCAGACGGTTGATGAACGCCCCGATTTCCTTCGCGAAGAAGCATCCTAAACTAGCCTCGCACCCGGTTGTAAGTCTAATCATCTGACACACCCATATCAAAAAACTTGCCATGCAGGCGTGCAATTGACTCTAGCAACGCTCCGTCAAACCTACTGGATATTAAGAACAAGAAACCTCGTGAAACAAATTATTCGCGAATGTCTTGTTTGTACTCGTGAAAGAGCAGCCGTACCAGAGCAACTAATGGGTCAGCTGCCGTCAGCTCGGGTTGTGCCTCCTAGCCGAGTCTTCTTACATTGCGGCGTCGACTACGCCGACCCTCTCGCCGTGCGAATGTGGATCCTCAGGACGAGGATCCAAGTCGCACAAGGGTTACCTCGCTCTCTTCGTTTGCCTAGCATCCCGAGCCATTCACATAGAGCTCGTAAGTAATTGTTCCACTGCCGCCTTCCTCGACGCGTTCACGCGCTTCTGTGCGCGTCGGGGTTTGCCCGCAGTCGTCTACTCGGACAACGGTACAGCATTTAGAGGAGCGGATACAGACTTGTCTCGAGCTTATCGCGATGCGCTCAAAAACCCAGACTTTTTAAATAAAACCGCAGCCGACAATATAGAGTGGAAATTTATTCCCCCTCACGCTCCGCATTTCGGCGGAATGTAGGAAGCCGGGATCCGCAGCCTTAAGCATCATCTTCGGCGCGTACTCGGTGCTCACACACTCACCTTCGAAGAGTTAACGACCCTCCTTTGCAAAATAGAAGCTTGCCTCAACTCAAGACCAATTGCCTCTTTGAGCGACACTTGACGACTACGAAGCACTGACCCCGGGTCACTTTCTCGTGGGCTCACCTCTAAATGTCACTCCCGAGCCGTCCGTCTTATCCATCCCCGAGAATCGCTTATCGCGATGGCAACTCGTGCGATGGCAATAATGGAGCAGTTCTGGCGAATCTGGCAATCCGATTACATAAACACCTTGCAACAGCGAAGTAAGTGGCGGAGGGAGAGGACCTCGGTAAGGGTTAGCACCATGGTACTTATAAAAAAATCAGTTGTTGCTCCCGTGCAAATGGAAACTTGGAAGGGTGACTCAATGTCACGCTGGCTCTGACGGTTTAGTTCGCGTAGTCTCTGTACGAACCGCGCAGGCAGAATACACGCGACCTGTAGTAAAATTATGCGTCCTTCCAGTAGATCCCAACGAATAGCGTGGCAATCACTAAACATGTAAAGCTCCTGAAGAAGAGGAACCCGTTTCTTTCAGTTAGCATAAGTTAGTCGACAAGTTAGTCTAATTGTAAGTCTAGAATATTGTGAAACCCGAACATACAGCCTAGTCCGTCATCTTGCCCACTCTCTTGTAAGTCGTCACGGTGAACGGCATGGCGTCGACCCTTCATTGTATCGCTGGGGACCCTCCATCGCGAAGGGAGATCCGTCACGTGGAGTCGTGGGATGAAGCATGAACCATAAATTGCATGCCTATATTACGTGGCCCGCTCCCGCTTAATTCCATTCTATTTCGAAACTGACGTTTCAAGGCGGGCGGTATGTTGCGGATTCGAACGAATAATCCGCGTCTCGGTTTCGCTTCGGAAACGTCGGTTTACTCTCACGTTACCGTGTCCTGTTGCACGCGACAATATCGTGCGAATGTGTGTATTGCGACACGCTTGGCCCACGTGAACGAGAACCTTCGTTGGATTCCAACACGCGGCAAAAAAAAGGTTGTGTACTAGAACGGTGGCGTAGCGAATGGTTTGCCTATCGATACAACAAGGGGGTACGAATTCCTTCGGTTATTGTAACAGTCAGTCGCTTCGCATACCCGCAAGCAGCAACACGGAGCATTCGGATCGCGACGTTAAGTTCTATTCGTTCACGTGAGCCCACAGCGGCGCGCCGCGGCGTAGCGACATTCAAGTGCGGCAAGAGTCCGCTACTCCTTTCATTCACGTCTTCGACGCACCTTTTGCGGAACGTAGTCCCGGCAACACGGCCGCGACAAGTAGCCAAGTCGAGTTGATCAGGCCGCAACGACCGACCGGCACATCGCGGAACAGGAATATTTTAAAAGCTGAAACAATCTAGACTGTTTCTTTATTCAGATATATTTCTATTTATTTAGATAGCACAAGAATTTTGATTGTGTCGTATTCTCGCCTTTAACATCACAATTTCAACGTTCGCCTTTAACGTACAAACGTGTGTACAAATAGTTGTACAAATACAGGTAGTTCGTTTGTAGTTACATAAACAATTTTTTTAGATGCGTTCCGCAGACTTTGCTCGGTTTCATAACAATTTGTCATATTATATTAGCAATACTTTGTTCTGATTCTGTTGAAGAGTGTCAGCTTACGTCAGTAGGATCTACTCAAGTTTTGCCGACAATTTGCGTCAGATCATGTCGACAGGCTATATTGGCAGAATACGAAGCATATGAGGAAACAGTAGATTGCAAACTGCCTTCCTGCTCGAATCTACTGGTAATTTGCTAGAAGTCTGCTGAAATTTTGTTACCTGGATAACTTTACACATTTTTGCAGCTTAAAATTGATTTTACTGGTGCAGATATTTTCCATCGTAACGAAGAAAAAGTGGCTGTTCCAGCCTAAAGCTCCATAATGCTACAACGGCAATTTGTTTTGTGCATCTGTATCAATTTAGCCAGTTTATTTTGTACTTCTGCAAATATTCAAGAATTTAACGATGTTCGTATTCGGACACTGCCTGCTTATATGATTGCTTCAAAAGCTATTCTTCTCAACTCAACGACATGCAGAAAAGAATTGCAGATCTTCCGAGACGCTGTCAATCAACGGATATTGTGGAGCTTAAAAGGTAATTAAAATTTTTAATTATAACTGTATCGATAGTAATTCCATTTACTCTAAATTTTAGAAAGCCAGTCAAAAACAACTACTTATTTTTATATGATCGAAACGTAGTGAGCGTTAATAAAGATATTATTTAGCCAGTTTGCACGTCAATCATTGCCCTTTCTCTTTATTTTTATATCTATTTTAATTGTTTAATTATTTCATTTTTAAACTAAATCTTGTATAACTTGTATCTTTTAATCTTAAATTAAGATACAATAAAAATGTCTGAAAAAGAAAAAACTATTTAAAAAATAGTAAAAAGTTATATTACAATAATTTTGCAATTAATAGTTATTAGCATAATGTTTTGCAATTCCTTTTTTAATTATTTTTCAATTTTCTAAAAATTTTTCGTTGTCATCTATAATTGTTTATCATCTTATAATTTATAATTTATAATTTATAATTTATAATTTATTTTTACACAATAGAATATATGATTTTATAATACAAAATCATATAAAAGTGAAATAAAAATAACGTTAATGAATGTAGAAGAAACCTCGACAATGCAAAATACACATGAAATATATTTTTATATTATTTTATATATTTATATAATTAATAAAAATAATGAGTGATCAATTAATAATAACAACAAATTAATTATTTGTTATAGTTATAAATTATTTACGTTATGTTAAATCTTGCATAAAGTTATTAATCCGTTGTAATTTTTGTTTTTAGTAAATTTTTATAAATTTTATTTTTAGTATTAGATTCCAGTGGTGATTTTAAATCAGGTTTTCTTTACGGACACAATTATTGGCTGGGCAGTCGTAGTCAGTGTCTTGATACGATGAATACAATTCCTCTACAGGTTTCACAGTGGAAAATATTAAGTGACAGGCTATATCGCGATCCACGAAAAGAATTTCCGCCTTTCCAAATAAGTTATTTTGTAGCTCATTTTAAACACAATAGTACTCTTCAATATCATATAAATGTGTTTGACGAAGTAAATTTATAAATCTCTATATGATAATTTGGAATGTTGCATTCAATATGTAAATATATATAGAAAGTTTTATGTTAGGATGTGATAATACTCGGACTCTGTTTACCAGCATCATGTACTATAAATGATCTAAGTTTTATTTTGGAAGAAATATTTCATGACAGAGTTATTTTAATCAATGATCTTTATTCCGCGGACTTCCAACTTATGCAAGTTAAAAATCTAAATGACGATAATAAAAACTTACCCAATGGTGTGTTTCATCTCATTTGGTATGTCACAAGAAATATATAAATTGCAATTACTTGCTAATACAAAACACAATAATAATATTATATAATATAGAAATTTATTAAATAATATCTTTATAAGTAATTTTTAACTTTTCTCTAAAAGAATATAAAAACCTCAAAAACCTAAAAAAAATATTCTATTTGCAGTGTAAGTTTAGGACTTTCTTTTCTTCTGATAGCAATTGGAACGATATATGATATATTTGTGTATCAAAAACGTATAAAGAAAAATGAGATGAATAAAACTGGTAATGGTAAGTGCCATATTCAAAACTTACAAAACTAATTTTAATAGATAAACAACTAATACCATTTTCATGTGCTATAATTGTTTACAAATCAAGAATTTACGTCTTTAATATTAAAATTTACGATCTATTATTACTTTAAATAATTAAAAATTTTATTATGTATACTCTGCAATTTTTTTTAAATAAAAAAGTTTTTTTGTAGTTATTGCTTGTGCACATACATGATTTGTCCTCAAAATAACTGAACTTTTTAAAAATAACAAAAGATAAACAATTTTTCGAGACAAATGTTTTATTATAATATATTTAAAACAAAACATTTTTTCTGACACAATACAACGATTTGCATAGTTATGTATGATTATGCATGGTCAATTAATGGTACCGAATAATTTTTCTCTACAAATCCATTTATAGAATTTATAGAATTTATACTTTTTTAAAGATGCTCCTCATGGCCATTTGAAATGGAATAGTAATACACATTCATACCTTTTTTCAAGAATACTTTAAGGTAGTAGTCGAGCAAACAGGCTTTTCTTACAATATTGCTCAGATTTTGGGTATCGTTAGATAATGATATTATCCATCATATGCCAAAATTTCAAGAAGCTTAGCGGTGTAGTTTAGGAGATATGAAAGTTCAAAGTTTTTAATTTTTGTACAGGAGAGATAGGAAAACATCTGCTACGGGAAAAAATTAGGGACAAAATCAATCATAACTTTTAAACGCTTCTTATAATTTTTTGAAAAAATCAGTATGATATAATTGATATTGTAATTAAACTGTGGGTTAAGTTTCAAAGAGATCAGCGGTATAGTATTTTAGTGTAAGTTCGGCAAAGTTGATAACTTTAGTAAAATTTTACAAGAACGCGGAGCAAAATGGAAATATGACAACATCGCTTTAGTCGATCTCTATATGTATATATGAATCTATATGTGTAGTGCTCTCAGCGCACTATACGCAAGCTACAAAATGATAGTATAGAGTAAAAAAACAATATGTGATTTTCAATCAATGAACTTTATTTAAATTAAAATTATTTAATAAGTATTGACAAAAATGTAACAAATAAATTATTCATCTATATAAACGTAATAAAATTCAAAATTTTATAATGAACAACATAGAATACTTTTTTTTCATAAATGTCGACTTAATTATTGATTAGTTGTCTTTTTGCGACAGACCCGAAAATATATTAGGTTATGATACAGCGCAAATGCCGCGAATATAAACATAATTGATTTGATTGTCTGCAACGCTCCTCCGACGTTGTCACATTTCGACATAGCTGTAGAAGCGATATAGATATTCGACGCATACACTATAGTGCAGTGAAGCAGTAACTATACATCGCTCGACTACTACCTTAAGTGGAAAAATGTTTATTAGACAAAATAATCGTACAGTGCGAATACAGTGACAAGTCCAGCGAGTAAATAGCACAATATGTATGTACACAAGATAACTAGTAACTTGTTTTCGTGTTAAAAAGACACTTTTCAGACAGATCACTTTAAATAATTAATATTTTTATTATATGTATAATAAATAAAGTAATTACTGTCTTTTTTAACACAAAAACAAGTTACTGTATTGTGCTATTTACTTGCCGGACTTATCACTGTATTTGCACTATACGATTATTTTGTCTAATAAATATTTTTCCACTTAAAATATTCTTGAAAAAAAAAATGTGTGTGTGTGTGTGTGTGTGTGTGTGCGTGCGTGCGTGCGTGCGTGCGTGCGCGCATGCGTGCGTGCGTGCGTGTGCGTGCGTGCGTGCGTGCGTGTGCGTGCGCGCACGCGTGCGTATGTGTTTGTGTAATTTTTGTTGAAATATATAACAATTTTTTGTAGTTATCTTGTGTACATACATAGTCTGTCCCTAAATTAATTGAATGACTTTTCAAGAGACACGATAGTGTCTTGCGACAAGTGTATGCACAATGTGACGTCCCCATATATCTTTACGCGAATCAACGAGTTGAGAGATCTTTAGATCAGTGCTCGGAAAACTTTGCACTTTTCGGGTTGATTCCGAAGCGACAGAGAAGTAGTCGCCTAGAGCTCCGCACTACCGCACAAGGCTCGACGGCCGAGCCACCGATCGCACGTGTAATGCTATGCTTTAACAACATTTCTATATAAAAAATAGACTAGAGCGTACCTTTCGCTAAATCGTCTTTGTTAATTTTAATTTTTAAATAATGGAATTACATAAATAATGGAATATAAAAATTTCTATTACTTATACAGAGTGTCCTGAAACTCGCCTGCGCCACTTCTAGAGATGATTCAGAGTCCAAAAAGAAGCAACAAAAGTTATATAAACATAGGTCCGGAAATGAATTGTTTCCAAGTTATAACTTTTATGTTTAAAAAATCGTAATTTAGTTTTCATAATCACAATCAAAATAATCACATTTCTGGCTTTAAACAAAAATAACTTTATTTCGAACTATTTAGGCGTTACTCAAGATGCACCACGTGGAGATATAGTTTGCTTGATATCCCTCTTTCAAAAATTTTTTTTACGATTAAACATTTTTATGAATTTATTTTCAAATTTTTAACTTTTTTTAATTTTTTGATATTTGTTAATACAATTACATTATTTTCAAACACAAGGATAAATAAATAAATTCATAAATAAATTCATAAAAATGTTTAATCGTAAAAAAAATTTTTGAAAGAGGGATATCAAGCAAACTATATCTTCGTGGTGCATCTTGAGTAACGCCTAAATAGTTCGAAATAAAGTTATTTTTGTTTAAAAGCCATGCAGAAATATGATTATTTTGATTGTGATTATGAAAACTAAATTACGATTTTTTTAACATAAAAGTGGTTATAACTTGGAAACAATTCATTTTCGGACCTATGTTTATATAACTTTTGTTGCTTCTTTTTGGACTCTAAATCATCTCCAGAAGTGGCGCAAGCGAGTTTCCGGACACCCTGTATATTTAATATGCAACCTATAATGCACGTATTTATAAGTTATAATATATTTTAAACAACAATATAAAATGATTACAATTAATAGTTTTTTACATCACCCATGAGGTACTATTGTTTATGCTTTTTTTTTTTAAGTGATTTCTGAAGTAAAAGATAATTAAGTTACTGAAATACGTGATTTGGCAGAAAAAACAATATTTTATCATAAGATAAAAACAAAAGAAAAAACAGAATAAAATCGAAACCAATTTGTATAAAAATTTTAATGTAATTCTTTAAAATTATTTACACGATTCTACTATCATATCTTATCAAAAGGTTACACAAATCTTTTTCGATCCATTTTTCGAGTAATCCAGCATAGAATTATTATACTATTATTAAATAAAATTATACTAATACATACAATTACTATCATTCTTATACAACACTTACATAGCACTTTTTGTTTTAATAATTAAATCTCTTAATAATTAAAACTCTGTAATCTCACGAGATTTTAAACGCATTATTATTACGCACGCCTCTGAAAAATAAATGATTGTTGTGTTTATCTCCTCCCCGTTGTTTCTAAATGATATTGTAACCGGAAGCGTTACTAGGCAGTATGCAATATACGCTCCAACGTAGGGTGTAAAAAATTTGGGAAAGCGCAAAATTTTGATAGGTGCCAATAACACAGCCACACAAAAAAAAAAAATTTCGACGCAGATGGTGAGATTATGATTACTATATGTTTTTCGGGTCGCTGAATCCGAATCCGAGGTCAGTTTTACTCCTGCACGTCAGGGTTTTGACATAACCTCAAAAAACATAGTAAATTTGAATTTTCTAAACATAAATAAAAAGCAAATAACAGATTTGTAGTATTTTAATCATTTTCTTCACAAGAAAAACAATCACTAAAAAGGTTTCGCAAACCCATGATTGTCTTATGGATCATGATGCTTTCTGCTACATATGTGCTAAATTCGAAGTAAGTTATTTAAGAAAACCTGTTGATGTCGATATACGCTCAGCGTATGAAAAAATCTTCAAGTTAAAGATGGATCAGCTTAGCAACTGGGTTCCACATATTATTTGTGATTGTTGTAAAAGAATGCTCACTCGATGGAAAAAAGATCAAAACAAAGATTGTATTAAGTACTCTAGTCCAGCCATTTGGCAAAGTCCTACTAATAAGGAAGAATGTTACTTTTGTTTAAATCAAATAAAAGGTTTCAGTAAGAAAAACAAGCAGAAAATTGTATATAAAAGCACTACATGTGTGATTGCTCCAGTTTTAATTGAAAACAATACGTTGAAAACTAAATGTAACCGCGTATGTAAAGACACTCAGCCGATGGACATTGATGAACAGTTCTCTGAAACAAATGAATCTGAGAGCGATGACAACAATGACAGTGATACGGAGTATGCAGCTCATGACAAAAAACCACCAGTCCCGTCATTGATTTCACAGTTGGAATTGAATGATCTTATTCGAGAACTAGGTTTACCAAAAGATGGTTCCGAGCACTTAGCTTCATTTCTCAAAGCGAAAAATGTTTTAGAACCAAAAACTAAGATTTCTGTGTACCGTAACCGTGAAAAAGAGTTTCTAAAATTCTTCAGTAAAGATGAAAAGTTATCACTCGTATTTTGCACTGATGTTGAAGGTCTTATCAATGCATTGAAGGCGAATTGTTATAAAGCCACTGATTGGCGACTTTTCATAGATTCGTCTAAACAAAGTATCAAAGCAGTTTTACTCCACAATACAAATGTTTATGCTCCAGTTCCGATCGCACACTCAACTATCATGCAAGAGAAGTACGATAACATGCAAATTCTATTGAAAAAAATAGACTATAATAAGCACTTATGGCAGATTTGCGGAGATTTGAAAATCATATCAATGTTACTCGGACAACAATCAGGATTTACTAAATATCCTTGCTATTTATGTTTGTGGGATAGTAGAGATAGAGCAAAGCATTACGAACAAAGAAATTGGCCTGTAAGAGCATCGTTGACCACTGGTTCATATAACATCATTCACAAGTCGTTAGTAGATCCATCAAAAATTCTCATCCCTCCCCTTCACATAAAGCTTGGTCTGATGAAGCAGTTCGTTAAAGCTTTAGATAGAACAGGTAAATGTTTTCTATATCTCCAATCGAAGTTTCCAAAACTTTCTGAGGCAAAAGTGAAGGAAGGAGTATTTGATGGACCACAAATTCGCAAGCTGTTCAAAGATGAAAATTTTACTAGTATAATGAACGGACTTGAGAAAAAAGCTTGGCTTAGTTTCAAAGACGTGGCACACAATTTTTTGGGAAATACAAAAAGTCCACAGTATGAAAAAATTGTTAATAATATGGTAAAAAACTTCGAAAAACTAGGTTGTTTGATGAATTTGAAATTACATTTTTTGCACTCACATCTTGACGAATTCCCCAACAACCTAGGAGATTTTAGCGAAGAACAAGGGGAACGTTTTCATCAAGACATAAAAGTTATGGAAACTCGCTATCAGGGAAAATGGGACGAACATATGATGGCAGATTTCTGCTGGAATATGAAAAGAGACTTACCGAAGGAAGGTAGAAAACGTAAAACATTGCATCGATCTTTTGAGGAGAAAAGAACTCGATATAGTTCGAAAAAAGAAAATGATTAAAATACTACAAATCTGTTATTTGCTTTTTATTTATGTTTAGAAAATTCAAATTTACTATGTTTTTTGAGGTTATGTCAAAACCCTGACGTGCAGGAGTAAAACTGACCTCGGATTCGGATTCAGCGACCCGAAAAACATATAGTAATCATAATCTCACCATCTGCGTCGAAATTTTTTTTTTTTGTGTGGCTGTGTAATTTTTCAGTATCGACATAAAACTTGATCTACTCCTACCTAGTCCGGAATTCATAGTCTTATTCGGGTCTTATAATTCAAACCGTCTTAAGTTCATCTTCAGATACTCCATAGCCAATAAACTGAGGGTGCCGTCACATTGGGTGTATTTCGCGTAATGCATAAATAATACAACCAATTGGAGATCAGAATTTCTGTTGTAATGTTAACTTTCTATTCTACATTAATTTGCGATTGGTTTTCACAAATTACGCGTCTTGGAAAATACGCGCCATGTGTCCTGATTCGTACAGCATCTAAAGATAAACTTAAGACGATCTTAAATATAAGACTATGAATACCGGTTCTAGTTCGATGTCGTCCGCTAGAACCTCGTTTAACCGCGTGGCGGCACAACAGCAAAAAAACAATGACATGTCACATGCACAGACTTCTATATTATACGCTAGACCGCTAACTCCTATTGTTCTCCTTATGTACAAATGTTGAATATGTAATACACGGAGTAGATGCGCAGAATAAGCTATGATTCTATGATTCTAACCTTTCGAACTCAACCTGTCGAAAAATAACACAAAAGGTTAACTGCTAACTGCTGCAAAAAGAAATATAATTTCTAAATAAAGCACTAATGGAATCTATTATGAGTAGTAAAATATGTATGCCGTCATGTTAACATATGTTTTATACATATATATAGTAACTGAAATTAAAATTATCTATTAGTTTTTTGTGGATAATTTTAGGAAAATTGCTTAAATTGTAGATAAGTACAGATTTAATAATGCCACAACTTACCTATTTTTGTACTTTACAAAATTAATTTTAAAGTATTTGGAAATTATGGAAGTAGTAAATATTATAACTGTAAAACAAGTAACATATAATGATGTAAGATAATGTGAAAAAATTTGACAATATCTATATATAAAATTATTCACATAATCTTATGTATGTATAATAAATATATAATTTAATCTATATTTATTATTTAATCAAATATATACAGATATTTTATGTTTATTCTTCCTAATCTTCTTGTACGCATTAACTTTGTTAAGATATTTGGATCATTTTTTATTTTTACAGCAGGGTTAATTAGTATTTTCATTATATTATATTATATTTGTTACATTATTAATTATTTTCTGATACGCTTGCAAAAACTAATGAATAATTTTTCTTTACCAAATTGTTTGTATTTAGATCATATTACACTATAACATATTATAGTAATACTGAAAACACATTATTATAATATTTTTTATTATATTATTATTTGATTATATTTATTTTACAGTTTTACACAACATAAAACTTTCTTGGTTTATATTATTTGTAACGCAAGATATATAAAAGTATTGTATATAAGATAATATTCACTGCTGGTAGCTTATTCTGCTTATGTCATACATAATTTCTTGCAACAGTTAAGGCACAATGGAAAATATAAGGAACAGAAAACAAATCTTAGAGATAAAGAAGAATAAGGAATAAGAAATAAGGACCAGTTTAAAAGCACAATAAAAATATAAACGATAGAAGGTTAAAATATAAGTGATAGCGAAGTTTCGGAAATTTTATTCAGATGTGCACTAACCTAACCTAACCTAACTTTGTTTAAAAATTCGTTTTTATAAATCTTAAATATAGATAGGATGAATACATTAATGTGGTGACAGGTCTGAGTCTACAAATGATAGGTTTTATGTTATTGATAAAGAAGAAAAAAAAATCTAAAAGATGGAAATCACGACATTGGTGAGTTCATCCTATAAATCTTCGTTGGGATGTACTTGGACATTGTACAAATTTAATTTCAGAATTGAAAAATAATGAAGAGTTGTTCTGTCGATATACAAAATGTCATTAGAGATTTTTAATCAATTATTGATGAAAATTTCACCATTCTTGGTAAAAAATAGCAATAGAAAACCATTGTGTCTTGAGCAGCGTCCGAGACCTCCCAAAAACTTTTTGGGTTACACCTTTTTTTTCTGACTTACTAAAGCTGGAGCTGTGGCAAACACTTGATTGTATTACACACGAACAAGCTGTCCGCTCTGCTGAGGCGAGAAAACAAAAACAGAAAGAAAAATATAATGAAATCATTCCACAGATTGAAATCCCGTCTCCAACACACACAGTCAAGAACCTTAGCAGTCAGATCCTGTCCCCATCCGAAGTTTCTGTACTTTCAAAAGGACACAATTTCGCGATCACTCCCACTAGCATTCCTACGGAAGAAATTATCAGCCAAATTGAAACGACTATCTTCCACCTCCCACCCGAAGCAAACAACGACATTAGACAACGGTCAGTCAACATCCTTTGCAAGGCAAAACTTCCCAGCCAAAACATCAACGGAGAAGAACGCTTGACACTCCGAAATTTGAGACAGAATAATAACATTCTAATTCTGCCGGCGGATAAAGGAAATGCCACAGTGGACAAGGAAGACTACTGTAATAAGGTCAATGCTATGCTCTCGGATTGCAACGTTTATAAAAAACTTAAACGCAACCCGACTTCCACCATAGAGAAAAAAACATCCTCTCTTCTCAAGAATGCAGGTCTCCCTTCTGAAACTATTAAATACCTAATCCCCCAGGAATCCTCGGCTCCCAGACTCTACGGTCTTTCTAAGATTCATAAAGAATCAGTTCCCCTACACCCCATTGTCAGCAATATCGGTGGACCCACCTACCAATTAGCCCGCTACCTCACCAAACCCCTCCAACAACTCACTGATCTCAATGATTCTCACATCAAGAACTCTATCGATTTTGTGAGCAAAATTGCAAAAACCCAATCAAAACAAAACCCAATGACATCCTGATAAGTTTTGATGTGTTTTCATTGTTCACAAACGTCCCAGTCCAGGATACATTGGACATTATTAAAAAGTCCGATAAACTTCCTGCCAACCTCTTTCCATTAATAGAACATTGCTTAACCTCGACCTACTTCCAGTTTCAAGGAGAGTTCTTTGAACAAACTTCTGGAGCAGCAATGGGATCCCCTATTTCCCCTATCATTGCGAACATCTTCATGGAACATTTCGAAAACGAAATCCTGAAGAACGCACCCCTTAAACCCTCCACATGGTTCCGATATGTGGATGACACTTTTGTTACATGGAGTCACGACAGAAAAACTCTCCCACTCTTTCTCGTCTTTCTCAACTTCCAACACCCGAACATTGAGTTTACAATAGAGGTAGAACAAAAGAACCAAATCCTCTTTCTAGATGTGTTGGTTCGAAGAAACGGAGATGGCACCTTAGGCCATGAGGTTTATCGAAAACCAACCCACACTGACCGGTATCTTCACGCAACCTCCCATCACCATCCTTCGCAAAAGAATTCGGTTATCAGTTCGTTGATATACAGAGCTCTCACAATCTCTGAGCCGACTTTCCTGGATGAAGAATTAAAACATCTTAATCAGGCAGGCCTCGACTAAGAATGGGTACAACAGCAAGAGCATCAATCAGACAACCAAGAGATTGAAAAACAAAATCGCTAGTCTCAACAACACCGAAACACTAGATGAAGAGAGAGAAAAGAAGAAGACGGCTGTCGTTCCGTATCTTCAAGGTACGACGGAGTGCATAGGCAGAATTTTGAGTAAACATAACATTAGAGTGATCTTCAAGCCCCAAAAAAAGATTTCTCAATTACTCTCAAATCCCAAGGATCAAAGACCACGCCTGGAAACACCAGGTGTGTACAAAATACCTTGCGCCTGCGAAAAAGTGTACAGGAGAAACCGGGAGGAAGATCAGTACACGGATCAAGGAACACCAGCGGTATGCCAAATACAGCCACTTTTCTCAATCAGCCTTAGCTAAACACTGGATGGAGACTGGACATTCCGTGCAGTACGATAAATCTACCATACTAGCCCTTTCACAAAGCTATTTCGCCAGAAAATATTGTGAAGGTCTGGAAATTTTAAAACATCCTGACAACCTCAACCGTGACAAAGGTCTTCAAGTAAATCCTATTTGGCATACCGTTCTCCCAAGTTTTTTAATTGACCGGCCGATCAATTAAAACATTCTGATTGGCTGACCAAATCAACCCCCCCCCCTCCCCACCAGGAACAACGGGGGTATATAAGGACCGCAATCGAAGAGAGCTCAGAATCGGAGCTCCTAGCCCTGATGATGCAAACTGCAATGTTTGCGAAACGTTGGCAAAGTACCCAACACGCACGTGACATCCATCTGGAAACCCTCTCGGTTAACAATACATATGATATTTCAAAAGTTCAAAAGATAAAAAGGCCAATAGAAACGATAATCGAGCAACATAGGATGACATACGAAACTTGGTATACTCACTAGAGGTTTATTAAAAGTAAATACATTGGACGACGTTTCGACTACACTGAGTCTTCTTCAGCAAATTAAAAAATAACCGTTAGGACTAATAAACACAGAGCGTGTTACAAAAATAAATCGGTTAATGTCAAAAAATAAGAGAAAGTCGTATAGGTATAAAATTAAAACATAAAGTATAAATAAAATCAATAGATATAAAAATAAATAAGAATAAAAACGCAAACATTTCGGAGCAAAGGGTCGATGGTAAAAAGAAAGAATGTAACAATTGCTGGAAGTAAGTAATCAACACGCACGACGATCTACAACAATAAAACGCATTTAAAGTCACAAAAAGATGAAACCTGTGGTAGAAAACCTATTCTTCGTTTGTTGGCGAGAATATGTTAGTCAGTTGATCGAGACCTGCTGTCGTTTTGCTCCTTGAAAGACTGTAAACCGCAAGAGTTTTACCGTTGAAAGTGTGAGGGTAACGCATTCTTCGGGGGGCGCCTGTTGGTTGGAAATGCTTGCGAGTACGGAACGCCCCCCTCGTCCGGACAGGAGGACCACCATGAGGTTTTAGTCGGTAGGAGTCCGATATAACCTTCCCCTCTTCCCCGAGAGGGGAGGGTATCCATGACGGATTTCCTCATGTAAAAAAAGGGGGGGGGGTAACGCATTCTAAGGGCATACAAAAAATTAGGTTCTCACAAAAATGTCGCAAACAGAAAACGGACGCATCAAATCCAATTATGACAAGTCGAAAGAGTACATCAATAGACAAAAACGTAAAAGGTAGTAAGATAATTGCAATACCTGTCAGAGATTTAGACTGAAATTACGTTTATCACGGTATACACAGCAGATGTCAGAAAACGTGTTAACACGGAACAGTCTAGACGAGTTGTCGACGTTTAGAGTAAAACAATCCTCTGACATTTGTCGCTTTGGGCGCTTTTGCAAGGTTTTCAAGGTGGGGATGTGAACGACAAATCGTTGATGAGATTGATGTACGTCTTGTTTAACAATTCAGTATCCTTTTGAGAATTAATCGCATGAGAATGTCTTTTTATATGTATCATTTTGCTTATAAGTCTTTTCTGGTAATTATGCTCAACGTCTAAAACTATGGCGTTGTCCCAGTCAAACTGGTGGTCAAAATCTAAGATGTGTTCTGAAATCACAGTATGTTTGGATGGGTCTGCTCTTATATTATATTTGTGTTCTTTTATGCGAATGCTTAATTTTCTCTTCGTCTGCCCAATATAAGACGCCTCACAATTCGTGCAATTGATTTTGTAGACAACATCATTCCTTTCAGATCGCAACTGCTCACCATACCACGGGGAAATGTATCTATTCAGTTGGTTTAAACATCTATATCCGATCGACACCTTAGATTTATCTATTATTGTCTTAAACTTAGAGATATATCGGATGAACGGTAAGGCTAAAAACGTTTTCTGTGGGTTAATAATTGTGGTTGAGATCGAACTACTTTTTGTTCTGAACTTGTTAGACAAGGTAGAAATTCTAGAGTTAATATGTTTAAAAATAAAATGAAGTGGGAAGCCATTATTTAATAAAATATTTATAACCAGTTCGATATTTTTGTGATGGAAACAAGGATGTGACAGCCATATCGCTCTGTCTAGTAAACTATATATGGTGCCAATCTTATGGTTTTGCGGGTGATTGGAAAAATAGGAAAGAAATCTGCCAGAAAACGTGTTTTTATGAAACCAATCAATCTTTATGCTATGGTTATCATTAATTAATTTGAGGTCTAGGAAGGAAAGAGAGTTGTTGTTTTCATATTCGATGGTGAATCTAAGTCTATCGTGGTATTCGTTGAACTTTTTCAAAATTGATAATGTTTCGGTGGCAGGAGCCGCTAAAATGATGTCATCTACATAACGGTAGTAAAAAGTGGGAGAGCAGTTGATGGAATTAAGAACATGTTCCTCCAGATCTTGCATGACAATATCTGCTATTATGGGCGATAGGGGAGATCCTCCTCGGTGTTTCAAAGGTGTGTTTAAATATGTTGTTATCATATTTAAAGTACGTAGTACAAAATTAATAGCCTTCATGAACTCTTGTAGGGATAATTTAGTGTTAGAACTGATATAGTTCCATCTATTAGTAATACCCTGGACTGCAAGATTTAGGGGAACGTTCGTGAAGAGAGAAGACACATCCAAAGAAAGTAAAACATCTGAATCATTCAAGTTTAGTCCCGACAACCGTTCGTAAAGTTCAAAGCTATTTTTTATATGGCTATTTGGAAGTGGAAGGTTGTCATTAATGATCTTGTTCAAAAAGGAAGCCAAATTGTAGAGAGCACTATTTGTCGACGAAACAATTATTCTAAGAGGATGATTGTTTTTGTGTATTTTAGAAAGCCCGTAGGCTTTGGGAAGTGGAGCATCGCTACTCCTTAGCATTAGCAGGGGCGGATCATGAAAATTGCCGCCCCTACGCCAATAATGTGTGCCGCCCATGTAAGGAAATCAATATTCCGAAAAAAATTTTTTGTAAATAATAGCAATTATTTTTTAACTTATATTTTTAAATTAAATAAACAATTCCCTCTTGTAATTAATCATATAAATAAATGATTTTTTATTTAATATTATAAAATGAAATAAAATATTATATTCACAATACAAAATCATAAAATAACAGCAACTTGAATTATCATTGATTTTTGGGAGGTATAAGTATTTAATGTTCGCGCACGTAATATACAACAGCGTAAAAAAGGTTGGGTTCATCGTATGTGACCTAGCCCTGTAGAATGCTAAATCATAACACAGCTGACTGTAAAGCTAGTACCTGTTTAGAGAGAATGGATATTTTTTTGCCAAAACCTGAAAGTCATTGAGTTTTTCACTGCAATTAAACATTTTAAATTCATCTATTTTCATCACTGATTGTTAGATATTTCGTGAGCTGATAATTTATTTGTGTATTCTGCTTATTTGTCTATTTACATGTGTATCTATTTGCATTAAATTAACGTAAGATTTTTTTCACTCATTATTATTTCAACGTGATAATAATTATTTAAACAATTGTAGGTCGAACAATGAGCTCTAAAAGAATAAAATTGAGTGGTGCGCAATATAGAAAAAGTGCAAAAAATAGGTTAGCTCAAGAAAATAAAGTTCTTTCGTTGACACCAAAGCTACAATCTTATAATTTCGAAAAAATTAGCTCTATCGAACTTCAAGAAGCTGAAAGCGATAACAAGAAGTTAGACAAACGAGAAGATGAAATAGGTTTACTATATACGATCTACAATTTTGAGATTTGCTAGAGATGCATTCGAGATGCATTCTAACCAAAGAAAGCTTCAAGAAGTCTCTATAAGATAATGTATTGCTTAAAATTTGTT
>CABEGB010000205.1:0-52216 GCA_901521435.1 Crematogaster levior
TTGTGTACATATTTCTCTTGTCGGTCAAATTCTTTAGAGAATCTAAGATATCATCCCGTATTTTGAACAGAATAAAAAACTCACATTAGTCTTTTGTCTTTTTTTTATTTTTTTTTAAATTCTAATTTGTATTGTTTAATAACGAATATCCAAGAATGCACAGTGTCATTGCAAACAGGATGTGACTCATTGTTATCCGATTTACAGCAATAAGCATGTTTCCGTTATGCTACAATAGTCTTATTGCGCGATAATTAATAAATTTATTATTCTAAATTTATTATTTGAACATTTAATTTAGTAGAAAAAAGAATGTACTAATCATAGAAAGAAAATTAGTCTACGACACGTGACTCTAATCTTTGTCTATTAATCGCTCGGGATGTTTAGAGATAATGATAAGAGGAGGATTCCGATCTTGACCTCGTCAAATCGATATGGAGATATCGTCCACGTTATATAAACCACTTTTACTCGGGTGCTCGCAGTCGAAGGAAAGAAACGATTTCGATCGTCGGGCTCGTTTCACTCGAAGTGCAATCAGTAAGGAAAGTGAACGTGACACGTGAACATACCTCGCGATCCTGCAACCGATGCTGAGTCTCAGAAATCTCATCTGGCGGCGCAATCTCGTCTTAAACATTGTAAGCCGACGTGTTTTACCGGAATTTGGAGGATAGGGAAGAACAAAGGGGAAAAGACACAATAATTAGCGAGAAACCCTTCCGAAAGACACGGATTAATTACTCCTTGCGGTTATTAGAAAAAACTTCTGACACGTGTTACGGCAGTCGCATTGATGTAAAATAAATCGTCATCCATACAACATAGAATATTTCAGCAACAATGTTACTGGAATATAATGGTACTGCAATGTTGCTGGAATATTCTCTGCTGTATGGTAATGTAAAAAATATGATTATAAAATTTTATAGAGAAAAAGTTATACGAGTTCCATAATTAAATAACGTAATTGTGCACATTTATCCGTATAATTAATATATTTGTATATAATCTTATTATCTGGTATACAATATTTGTGTAAAGCTAAAGTATAAGGCAGTTCTGTTCTTTTACCATAACAAAGTATAGGTATTTTCGATCGTTTTTAATTGAATTTAATCTTAATTGACTTTCCCGCTATGATATTCAATTAATTAATATATTGCATTAATAATAATAATAAATTAAATAATAATTGTTAATTTACAATTAACTAATACATCACATATATTATTTACATATAGTATTATATTTTTTATATACATATATTTTATATGTAGTAATATGGTGACGGTATATGCATGATAACTTATACAGCTTATATATTTACAGCCTGCTTAAAAACTGTTATTGGTGACGGACTAAACCTTGGGTAAGTATGTGGATTAAGTATTACTTAATGTATTTATTTAATGTATTTACAAATGAAATAGAATACTCGAGAGTAACACATTTACCATCCTCACCGGTGAATACACTTAAGCTCTCGACACACGATGCTTGTTTGCCTGCTGGATTGCTAGCTAATCACTCTGGTGGCTGATCTGCTGCATCTTTCACAATGAGCAAATCCAGAGAAAAATAGTACCTGACCTATCACAGAAATCCAGCAGACCAGCCAGCAAGCAATCCAGCAGGCAAAAAAGCATCGTGTGCCGCAGGTTAAAAACGGCATAGTTTTCAACACAAATTTTTGAGAGTGAAAAAGCACGCAGAAATTAATAAAAATTTATCAAAAACGATTAATTTCAGAAATGATCCATATTAAGTCACAAAAAATGAGCATTAATCTTCAAAAAGATTCTGAACACCTAAATGAAGCTTATTTAGATATTATATCCGAGCTTGCCTAATAATAGAATATATGTAATAATAACAACAAAATCACGTGATGATACCATGACATGTACATGTTAATAATTAGATATTGCCTTCCCACCTAAAAACACGTTAAGAATTGTTATCCTACGAAGTGATGACCTTATTTTGAAAATTGTTCTCATTCCGTTTTAATCTTGACATCGACACAGACATTATTTTATATCGTTTTTACCAAGAACTATGTGGAACTTTACAGGTATTCTTTCTTGATAAAAATATAACATCACACATATATTTATATATTTTATTACAAAAAAATTTTTTTCAAAATTTTTACTTAATATTAACTTCGTGAGAATCTCATTAAAAATATATTGTTCCTTTTAGTCTTTTTCATTAGTACTTCCGACTTTTTTAACGGTCATCACTTCACGGACATATTCAACCCGTTAGAGTATTCGACATCCTTTTAAGAAATTTGACTGCGGCATTCCCTTAGCTATGTGAATGCGGTTTCATCTTTTTACTTGAAATAGTTTTTTGACTACAACTTTTGACATACCTGCGACAATTATATTACTGAAGAGGGCTCTGTGTAGCTGAAACGCGTTTATGAGGTTTTATGGTTTATATTTCATATTTATATTTATTTTGTATATCATCTTTTCGTCCATCTTAGCATCTATCTTTATAATTTTCACTATGTTCCTTATTTTTGTATACTTTGTTCATATATATATATATAAATTTTTTTTGGCTCAAAAAAAGGCTGTTTTTGTGAATTTATTTATATGATTTTGATCTAATGAGCCTTTTGGATTTGATTCCATATTTTTACCTTAATTAATAAAAATTATTCGCAAATAAAAATCGCAGTCGACGATGGCGCAGCTTAAGGTGGCTATCATCGGACAGAGTCCGTTCGCGGCCGAGGTCTACAAACTCTTGCGACAGAATGGACACCAGGTGACCGGAGTGTTTACGATCCCGGATAAGGGACACCGCGAGGATCCTCTAGGTACGAGAGACTCGTTTTGATTAAAAATACCGATCATCTTCGCAATCCTCACGATCAACAATACATCGTATTCATCCATTAGGGTTTTTCGCTTCTTCGAGATTCCTTTGATTCTAAGAATAGAAGAAAGTAGACGGAGAGAGCACTCTGGACGCTCAATGAGTAGTCCTGCGATCTACATTTCGCTTTTCTTTTCGCAGCAACCACCGCCAAGGCCGACAACACGCCGGTTTTCAAGATCAAAGCTTGGAGGAGCAAGGGAGTGACCTTGCCGGAAATCCTGAAGCTATACAAAAGCATCGAGGTGGATCTAAACGTCCTCCCCTTCTGCAGCCAGTACATCCCCATGGAGGTCATTAATCATCCTCGTCATCACAGCATATGTTATCATCCGTCCTTATTGCCCAGACATAGAGGAGCGAGTGCCATAAACTGGTAAGTCCTCCTTCGATCGCCTTCGATTCTGTTGCGAACTTTTTGGAAATCGAGGACGCGAAAGTATTTTTATAGACAACGCACACAACACGCGTGTCTTTTTTTAAATGTCTTTTTTCTCTTTTTCGCACTTTCACATTCTTAAGAACGTCTTTAAAACCTTTATAGGATATTTTAGTCGCAAATCATACGCGAGATTCTCGAAAAAAAGATCATACGAATATGTATCCAGCAAACATCAACTAACATCAACATAACATCAATGTTATAATTTCCCACTCAACAATGTAACTGTAATATAACGCACGTGTTATATTGCATTTATATTGTTGTAGGCCCGTTAAATTAGAGGGTGTAAATATTTTCATAAGTTTTTGTCGTTAATGTTAAACAATTAAAAAATAATTTAACAATAACTAACATATTTTGCACGTTGGAAGAGTTTTTGAGACTGCCCCATCTAGGATTTTATTTACACCCTCTAATTTAACGGGCCTACAACAATATAAATGCAATATAACACGTGCGTTATATTACAGTTACATTGTTGAGTGGGAAATTATAACATTGATGTTATGTTGATGTTAGTTGATGTTTGCTGGATACATATTCGTATGATCTTTTTTTCGAGAATCTCGCGTATGATTTGCGACTAAAATATCCTATAAAGGTTTTAAAGACGTTCTTAAGAATGTGAAAGTGCGAAAAAGAGAAAAAAGACATTTAAAAAAAGACACGCGTGTTGTGTGCGTTGTCTATAAAAATACTTTCGCGTCCTCGATTTCCAAAAAGTTCGCAACAGAATCGAAGGCGATCGAAGGAGGACTTACCAGTTTATGGCACTCGCTCCTCTATGTCTGGGCAATAAGGACGGATGATAACATATGCTGTGATGACGAGGATGATTAATGACCTCCATGGGGATGTACTGGCTGCAGAAGGGGAGGACGTTTAGATCCACCTCGATGCTTTTGTATAGCTTCAGGATTTCCGGCAAGGTCACTCCCTTGCTCCTCCAAGCTTTGATCTTGAAAACCGGCGTGTTGTCGGCCTTGGCGGTGGTTGCTGCGAAAAGAAAAGCGAAATGTAGATCGCAGGACTACTCATTGAGCGTCCAGAGTGCTCTCTCCGTCTACTTTCTTCTATTCTTAGAATCAAAGGAATCTCGAAGAAGCGAAAAAACCCTAATGGATGAATACGATGTATTGTTGATCGTGAGGATTGCGAAGATGATCGGTATTTTTAATCAAAACGAGTCTCTCGTACCTAGAGGATCCTCGCGGTGTCCCTTATCCGGGATCGTAAACACTCCGGTCACCTGGTGTCCATTCTGTCGCAAGAGTTTGTAGACCTCGGCCGCGAACGGACTCTGTCCGATGATAGCCACCTTAAGCTGCGCCATCGTCGACTGCGATTTTTATTTGCGAATAATTTTTATTAATTAAGGTAAAAATATGGAATCAAATCCAAAAGGCTCATTAGATCAAAATCATATAAATAAATTCACAAAGAAAGCCTTATTTTGAGCCAAAAAATTTATATATATATATGAACAAAGTATACAAAAATATAAGGAACATAGTGAAAATTATAAAGATAGATGCTAAGATGGACGAAAGATGATATACAAAATAAATATAAATATAAAATATAAACCATAAAACCTCATAAACGCGTTTCAGCTACACAGAGCCCTCTTCAGTAATGTAATTGTCGCAGGTATGACCAAATGGAACAATATATTTTTAATGAGATTCTCACGAAGTTAATATTAAGTAAGATTGTGAAAAAAATTTTTTTGTAATAAAATATATAAATATATGTGTGATGTTATATTTATATAAAGAAAGAATACCTGTAAAGTTCCACATAGTTCTTGGTAAAAACGATATAAAATAATGTCTGTGTCGATGTCAAGATTAAAACGGAATGAGAACAATTTTCAAAATAAGGTCATCACTTCGTAGGATAACAATTCTTAACGTGTTTTTAGGTGGGAAGGCAATATCTAATTATTAACATGTACATGTCATGGTATCATCACGTGATTTTGTTGTTATTATTACATATATTCTATTATTAGGCAAGCTCGGATATAATATCTAAATAAGCTTCATTTAGGTGTTCAGAATCTTTTTGAAGATTAATGCTCATTTTTTGTGACTTAATATGGATCATTTCTGAAATTAATCGTTTTTGATAAATTTTTATTAATTTCTGCGTGCTTTTTCACTCTCAAAAATTTGTGTTGAAAACTATGCCGTTTTTAACCTGCGGCACACGATGCTTTTTTGCCTGCTGGATTGCTTGCTGGCTGGTCTGCTGGATTTCTGTGATAGGTCAGGTACTATTTTTCTCTGGATTTGCTCATTGTGAAAGATGCAGCAGATCAGCCACCAGAGTGATTAGCTAGCAATCCAGCAGGCAAACAAGCATCGTGTGTCGAGAGCTTAAGTGTATTCACCGGTGAGGATGGTAAATGTGTTACTCTCGAGTATTCTATTTCATTTGTAAATACATTAAATAAATACATTAAGTAATACTTAATCCACATACTTACCCAAGGTTTAGTCCGTCACCAATAACAGTTTTTAAGCAGGCTGTAAATATATAAGCTGTATAAGTTATCATGCATATACCGTCACCATATTACTACATATAAAATATATGTATATAAAAAATATAATACTATATGTAAATAATATATGTGATGTATTAGTTAATTGTAAATTAACAATTATTATTTAATTTATTATTATTATTAATGCAATATATTAATTAATTGAATATCATAGCGGGAAAGTCAATTAAGATTAAATTCAATTAAAAACGATCGAAAATACCTATACTTTGTTATGGTAAAAGAACAGAACTGCCTTATACTTTAGCTTTACACAAATATTGTATACCAGATAATAAGATTATATACAAATATATTAATTATACGGATAAATGTGCACAATTACGTTATTTAATTATGGAACTCGTATAACTTTTTCTCTATAAAATTTTATAATCATATTTTTTACATTACCATACAGCAGAGAATATTCCAGCAACATTGCAGTACCATTATATTCCAGTAACATTGTTGCTGAAATATTCTATGTTGTATGGATGACGATTTATTTTACATCAATGCGACTGCCGTAACACGTGTCAGAAGTTTTTTCTAATAACCGCAAGGAGTAATTAATCCGTGTCTTTCGGAAGGGTTTCTCGCTAATTATTGTGTCTTTTCCCCTTTGTTCTTCCCTATCCTCCAAATTCCGGTAAAACACGTCGGCTTACAATGTTTAAGACGAGATTGCGCCGCCAGATGAGATTTCTGAGACTCAGCATCGGTTGCAGGATCGCGAGGTATGTTCACGTGTCACGTTCACTTTCCTTACTGATTGCACTTCGAGTGAAACGAGCCCGACGATCGAAATCGTTTCTTTCCTTCGACTGCGAGCACCCGAGTAAAAGTGGTTTATATAACGTGGACGATATCTCCATATCGATTTGACGAGGTCAAGATCGGAATCCTCCTCTTATCATTATCTCTAAACATCCCGAGCGATTAATAGACAAAGATTAGAGTCACGTGTCGTAGACTAATTTTCTTTCTATGATTAGTACATTCTTTTTTCTACTAAATTAAATGTTCAAATAATAAATTTAGAATAATAAATTTATTAATTATCGCGCAATAAGACTATTGTAGCATAACGGAAACATGCTTATTGCTGTAAATCGGATAACAATGAGTCACATCCTGTTTGCAATGACACTGTGCATTCTTGGATATTCGTTATTAAACAATACAAATTAGAATTTAAAAAAAAATAAAAAAAAGACAAAAGACTAATGTGAGTTTTTTATTCTGTTCAAAATACGGGATGATATCTTAGATTCTCTAAAGAATTTGACCGACAAGAGAAATATGTACACAATTTTTTTCTCGACTAGATCTCCTCTCTACTAGTCTGATTCTAATCTGAACTGGATTTGCAAAAAAAAAAAATATTTGCAACATAAGGCAAACACTGATATTGGTTTAAATTTACTCACGCCAAGTGCAACATCAGGAAATTGGCAGGGGAGATTTTTTTTTCCATGACGCCAATGACTTTCTAATCGAACACAAGCGCAAACCGGTTTGCTCCAGTTAAAAGGAAAGATTCGTCGGTTCCGAGATCGTTAGGTCATACAAGTAGATAAAAAATCGTTGATAAATACGTTTGTGTTTACAACTGGTGATTCCGAAACCACCGCGAACTAGTTTTGGGTTACCCTCCGTGGCGGGGTGATGATCTTTCGATGATCACAGAATCACTCAAGCGCATTTCCATTATCTGATTTACGCATTGGTAATGTTGCAGAGACGATCGGTCAACTCTGGCATGTCGGTCGTTTAACGACATCCTCGTTCCATGAAGAATCGTCGGAATTATACATCTTAAATATATTAATACATCTTAAAAAATAAATCTTCTTTCAGATTATGTCAAATGAATTTTCTCAGATGAATACTTCTCAGGGCCAGGGTATAGATAGACACATTTCTGTAACCAATAAAAATCTGACTAATTTTATTATTAAATTATAATTTTATTATTCTGCTGCTCCTAAATTTTATTATCTGCTGCTCCTAATTAAAATATATACATAATAAATCTGCCTTCTGTAAAAAAGAAGGATCCAAGCACAGATAAAATCTGAGAAATAAAGTTTGTGTTAAAAAACAAGCTGAAGTCTTAGGACGAAGGAGAAAAAGAATTAAAATATAACGAAGATATAATACTTTGTAATTAAAAAGTTAAAGTAATGTGAAAATTACAGATTACAGACAAAAGGTGTTATATACATACACTTGGCAAACATTGCCGTGTCTCTTGATTACATTCGGAATATCGGCTAAATATTATGTATATATTTAACACTACTGAGAAAAATATTTTGTAAAACAAATTATTGTATTAAACTAATGTAAGATTGTATTAGATTTATAATAACATATACAATTTTCTTAATTAAGCGTCCTTTACACCACTTTATATACAGCTAATATAACTTATTTAACATAATTTTATTCATGCTACTAAAAATATTTGTCACGATAAGAATACAATTCTAAAATTCGCGAAAGAATTTTTATTTATTAATTTATACAAAGAAAATTCGCTTTTGTCGATAAAGCGATTTTTCTTCATGTCTAACACATAACAATTCAAGTGATAGTTTATATTCTTTGGATCTTCTTCTTCATACCAAATTGAAACAGATTTGCAATTCGAACGTTCAATATCGCGGTACTTTAAATTCGGATGCGCCGTCGATCGCTGTCGTCGGTTTCCTCTTGTTCATGATGTTCTGAATCTTTTGCCACTCGCGATCGAGCTCCGCCTTTTCGTTCTTCTCCTTATTGTACTTCCTGGTGCGCCTGCCATCAGCCATTTTTACACCGTACTGGAAGGCTGCCTTGGGTAGCGCTTCCTTATTGTTCATATATTCGCTGTATTCCTCGGGCGTGTCAAAGTCCCAACGACCTATCGGACCCTTTTTATTACCTAGGTCCATCTTCGTGTAATCCACCTCGTCGTCTGAGTCATCAATAGCGTCTTGCATCTCGTCTAAGCCTGGGTAACACTCGGCATATCCTTCCGGCTCGGCCGCGAGTTTGTTCAACAACGCACCCTTTTTCGGCGCGTTACTATCCACGGCGACAGTCGTAGCGGCGGCTACCACGTTCGGCTGCAAAACGCTCGGCAGTTGGGGCGCATTTGCCTTGTCGTCAGTGTCCAAATTCGACTCGGGCTTGTCGAAATATGATCCTTTCTTCTTCTCGCGCGATTGCACATCCTTCTTACTCATCACTGTCGGCACGTAGTCGCCAATGTCGCCGTAAATACTGTCGTCGGCGGCGGGTGGCCGTGATTGCATGTCTATATCATTCTCTTCACCACGACCGCGTCCATCCTTCAGCTTCTTGCCCTTTTTACTGTGGCGACTACCTTGACGCAAGTACGACAATATTTGCGCTAGTTTGTTGATCACAATATCGTTAGTCGTGAGAGTCGGTGTGTTGTCAATCGTTGGTACATCCGCCTTGCTTCTGATCAGCGTTGTCGGTATGTCGACGTCGGCGTTTTCGTCATCTAACTCGATCACATATGCCATGCGACCCGGCGTGAACAGCTCATTTCTTTCAATCTGCTTGGATTTCATAGTCATGATAGTCTTGTACACATTCCGGCCAATCTTCGTCTTGAATTGCATCTCGTCATCCTTTTTTTCCGGTTGCTCCTTCTTCGACTTTTCCTTCGGTTTCACCAGTTTCTCCAACTCCTGCTCTTGCTCGTATTCCTTCGCTTCGATCTCACTGCGTACCTAAAGCGGCATTGTGTTATTCATTTAAAAATATTAAACGTGAATTCAAATAAAATTTTGACATGCAATACATCATCTTGTATATACTCAAATCTCAAATGATTTCATTTAAAATAATTTAAATAAATTTCGATATATCAATTGCACTGAAATTTCTGCAATCTAGTCTCAGGATAAGCTAAAGATTATGTGTCTCACAAATATAATAATTAATCATCATATCTTTTTGTCAAAGCTTTGTTGAAAGAACACAGATAACAGAGGTATAATAAATCCTAAAGGCGTTATACCTTTTGCAGAAGAGCGTAATCTAAGCCCTTGACCAAGTGAGTGTGCTCCATGTCACCACCCAAGAATTTGGACTGCTGAATCATCTGTCTCCTGCGCTCCGCAGCATCCATGCCAGATTTCAGGTCTGGCGCAACAGCTCGGTAAGCGCTAGCATTGTTCATCGGATCCTCCGCTTGGTAATCCTGATTGGTACCGTCCCTGCGCTCTCTTGCACGATCCCTGTATTTCTCGGCGAGCTCGGCCATCTTATCTTCCTCCTGCTTCTTCAGCTTTGCGTAAAAACTCTTCTTCTTTCTTCGCAGCTCCGCCCGGCTGCCTCCGCTGATCTGGGGGGTTTGAGCCGTCTTTGCGCTGGCATCCCTCGCTGTACCTGGTACAGAGGCTGGAGTGGCTGAGGGCACTGACGCCCTCGGGGTCATCAGGAGCTTCCGGAAATCATCGTTCGTCAAGCGAACGGACATGCTCACCTCTTCCTCCGTTTCTGGCATCTTGGCTGGCTGTTTTTCCCTATACCAGATTATAATCAGCAAAATCTTAGAGAAATATATATGATTTGAAGCTATTAACTCTTTGTTAGTCAATATCCAATGGATACATTTTTTCAGGCTACATTTATTTCAAGCCATTGCCAAGCTTCAATTTCTTCAAATTTTTTTATTCATCCTAATACTCGTCAATTTGTTCTTTACTACTTTTTCTTTTTCAATATATTATTAGCTAGTGAAAAAAAATTGTTGCAAGCAGAGGAAAATAATGGAGAAAGAAATATATCCGTAAGATACAATGCGACTATTCATAGATAAAAAACGCAACTAAGCTTTTTTCTAAAAACACTCACCTTCAATATCGTTAAAAAGTAGGAAGTAAAATGACAATTTCTACGCGATAATAAAAATATCACTCCCTCAAGTTACGTGTTTACAGATTAACAAGCAGATTGATCTTCGAGACCTCTCATGGCGAAAGTCCGAAACTCCGAGCACAGGGCTGCCAATAGATAGTGCTTTTTTCCGGCAAAAAATATCTTTGCTCCTCGCTTTTCATTGGTCCGAGTGTCAGGGGCATCAGGGGGCAGCTAGAGACTCTTTACTAGAGACCAGCCAAAAAATGCGGCGATCTAAAAGATAAGTTTATTTTTAGATGCTGTACGAATCAGTTCATTGGCTATGGAGTATCTGAAGATGAACTTAAGACGATCTTAAATTACAGATGATCTTAATTACCGATAGTTCAATTAGTTATTAATAGACATAAAATAGTTTAATTAAATACTTAATTTTATTTTGTGTAAGATAATCATTTAACCCTGTTCGGGCCTATTTGACCCAAAATTATTTTTATTTTCCTCTTTTCTTTTCAAACCAAATTTTATGCTATCTTTTTATGTATATCTAGGGGCAGCTTGCTAGTGACTCAAAAATAATTCACACTGCTCCGGAAGATGGCAGGGCAGCGTGACACGTGGTTACGGTGTGTGTGTTTACGTTGACACGTTTTCGATACATTCGGCGAACGTAATTCGGACTTGATATTGTAAAAGCTGACTGCGATTATCGTTGAATGATCCAGTGTTCGCGATGTCTACCGGCAACACTGCTCTTACAGACGAAGGCGCTGCCAAAAATGACAGGAATCGCCATGACCGCGGATCGAGGCGAAGAGGTATTTATTTATTTATTTATTTTGATAATCATTGACGAGCATTTAGTAAAAGGCGATTGTTTCCCTGCAGGTGATTGTTATCGGAACAAGCCCGACAGAAAAGGCTTCAAACGCGGGTACGACCGATCGCCGCGAGAAAACGCCAAGAGGAGCAAACTGGATGTCGGCAGTAGGTTGAAAGAATCTGACATAGGAATTACGGAATATATCAACAAGCATCCTGGTTTCTTTGCGATAATCAAAGAGAGGTACAACGACTTTCATGTCAACGAGATAAGCCTTGATGGCCAAGTGGCCAAGCTGACCCATCAAGATATTCCGAGTAATCCCTGTGATGATGAGAGTATAGAAGACCTGAAGAAGTTGGTGTCGCCGGTGATATGGGAGCAATTGCAAGCTTTGGGAGAGGAGAATCCCTCGAGCGTGGAGATCGATGTAACTAGCATTGATAAGGACGAACGCAGGACTATTCATACGATTGCAAAGAAATTAGCAAACGTTATCAGCCAGACGTTAGATAGGGGGGATAAAAAGTTCCTCACAATTGTGCCAAAAACTAAAAACAATAAGGATGGTAAGTTGTTGTTTTGTAAAGTTAGTAAAATAAGATTATTTTATGAGAGAGTAAGTTTAGCTAAGAGGGAAGTCATAAGTGAAATGGGGGGATGCTTAGTTTAATTATTAGTCTAAAAATTATAATATTAAATAGAATGAATGTAAAAAAAAGATTATTTATAATAATTGAGTAGATAATAATAAAAGAAGGGATGATTTGTAATAAAAAGTAAAAAAAAATTATTTTTTTATTATTAGTTAGTTTTTGATAAGTTTAATAGACAAATAAATAAGAAATTAGTAATTTCTAAAAATAATCGCTGTTACCCAGAACAGAAATTTTCTAATTTTTTCATTGTTGTTTATCAGTTCACAAAATGCGCAAAGATAAGAGAATAGATTGGAACAGATGCGGCGGGGATTACTGTCACTTTCTGTTGCACAAGGTGAACATGGATACGATGGGTGTTGTGAATCAGCTGGCGATGAGCCTGCGGTTGAAGCCAAATAACTTTTGTTACGCCGGCACGAAAGACCGCCGGGCGTGGACGACTCAGTGGATGAGTTTGAGAAAGGTAGAACCGTGGAGCATATTGAGAGCGAGTAAAAGTATATGCGGGGCGCACGTAGGGAACTTCAAATACGCTAAAGACAGCCTGAAATTAGGGATGCTGCGCGGTAATCAATTTAGGATCGCGCTGAGAAGTGTGCAAGAGACAGACGAGAAGATTGAGCAAGCGATGACATTGTTGCGCGACAATGGCTTCATTAATTATTACGGCTTGCAAAGATTTGGCTCGGTACCTACCATACCCACGCACGAAATCGGGAAATGTCTACTTCAGGGTGATTATTATTGTATTTTCCCATTATATCACGCAGCATTTTTATTGATTTCATGTATATTGCACTATCTCTTACCGATTAGGTAAATGGCGTGAAGCGATTGAATTAATTTTGAAACCGCGACCGGAAAAAGATAAGGAATTAACAGAGGCTAGGCAAATCTATGCGGAAACCAAGGACGCCCATGCTGCCTATGCCAAGCTCAAAAGGACCGATACGATCGAAGCCAGACTCCTGAAAGGCCTACAAATATCGGGCGACAAGAATCCTCTAGGGGTGCTCGACTCGATCCCTCGAAACATTCGATTGATATACATTCACGCATATCAAAGCTTCGTATGGAATCACATTGTGTCGAGAAGAATGAAACAGTTCGGGACAGATGTGGTCGTAGGTGACTTAGTTTACGATAAACAAAATTGCAAAGAGATTTTATGTGACGAAGCTACGGATTATCCTTTGAACGATACCGATGACAGAGATAAAACTGATATTATCTCCGTCGAAGAAAAAGACATCAATCTCACATCAAGTGAAGCGAGTAAGGAGAATTCAGAGCAGAATTTTCCAGCAGTGAAAATTCTTACACAGGAGGATTTGTCAAATTATACTCTGGCCGATGTAGTCATACCTCAGCCTGGGTGGAAAGTCACATATCCGCCGTATGCGAAGGCTTGGTACGACGAATTTTTAGTAAAGGATGGATTAACTACCGATCTTAAGCAAAATAATAAGTGAGCGAGTTTTAAATATAACATTGTAATCGTTATAATAAATTGTTAATATCATTTGCCATCTCTTTTCAGAAAATATAGCTTAAGCGGAGCCTATAGAAATATATTAGAAATTCCGACAAATCTGTCTTGGAAGATTATGCATTACGAAAATAAACATGACGATCTGATTCTACCGGATATCGATAAAATGAGGAAGCTTACATCTCCGCAAGATAAACTAGGTATAAATCAATTCTTACATTTATTCGAAATGTTTATTTTAAAAATAATTCGCGCTGACATATACTATTTTCAGATGGAAAGAACAAAGCGTTGATCATAGAAATGTGTTTGAAGTCTAGCAGTTATGCCACAATGGCCCTGCGTGAAATCTTAAAAAACGACACTTCAGCAGAAACGCAGGCCGCTTTATCTGCTGATGCAGAAAGTATGCAGTCTAATGCAACCACCGTAGATGAATCTAGTAGTAAAGACTTGATGGAAATTGAAAAAGATTAATATAGTGAAAAGTTATATCAAACAACATACTGTTGTAAAAAGAGATAAAGCAATGAAAAGAAACAATGTGGACAACATGTCTGAGATATGTTAAAATTCGTTGTAAAATAAAATATCTTTCGTAAATTATTACGAAACAGATTGTAATTACATATACATTTTTTAAATAAAAACAAATACTAAAAAAGTGGCAGAAATCCTTCATAATCAATTAATTTGTTAAAAAATATTTTAGAATAAATTAATTGATTATGATAATGAATGGTAGTTTTGTAATAAATTTTATTAAAGGTAATTACTAACGTCTTTACAGACAAGCAGCCATCAAACCTGCCACGTTCTCAAAATCAATTTTTTCAGTGATATTCTTGGTTTTGATGTTCTCGTCTTGATTTGCAACAAAGATGATCGTTTTATTCTCTTCTTTCCAACCGTACTTCTTAACCCAGTGTTTCAACGTTGCATCTGTAAAGAGAGGAGCATAATCAATTTTGTACTCGTGCAATTAATATTAAGAATAAGAAATTTATATGTCACACCATCTACGCCACCAAGTAATTGCGCCAGGAGTGTCCTATCTATCGTTTGAAACGTGATTCCTACTACGTGACACACAAACTTCCTTATCGAATCCTGGAAACCCACAATCCTTTCGCAGAGCTCCGACATAGACAACACTCTGTCCCAAAAATGTTGAAAGTCACATCGTTCCAAGATATCTCCCAGGTACATGATTTGACTAATAGGACTCTCCGACATCTAAGGATTGACACAACTACATGTAGATACATTTTTATGAAAGAGAAAATTACTCCTGTACTCCTCAATGAGACTCACAAGTTTCTCGCTGAGCAAACACTTGCAGAGCACAAAATCGGTGTGTGGTAGATTGGTCAATGCCTTCAGTAGTATCTGACACGTGATATCCATGTTGAATCGGTGCGGGTTTAATTGATAGAGTTTCAGCACAGCCAAATTTGCCTCCAGATCATAAGCGTTCTCTCTCGATTGTATTTCCACATATTTCTCTAAAGTCGTGAGGTTATCCGGATTGTATCTGAAAGCATATTTCACTGCAGTTAATAAATAAGGAAAAAAAAAGAATTCCAATTTGAAATTAAGAGAGTACAACAAAGAATCGTGTTGAATTCCTCATTCCCGTAACACGTTTGCACGTACGTCAACGTATGTCATCGGGAAATTTATTTGTACGAACAATAATTGTCGTTGGAGTGAAAAGCGCGATACCTTTCGATGCCTTTGAGCATTCCAGCCACGGTTTGACGCATCGCCTCAGCCATTTCTGATGAGAAAATCTTACAATTCCGGCGTGGTTAAAACTGTCTCGGGTGACACAACCTCAAAACGAACCAGGATTTCCTTAAACATAACCATAGACATAGTATACATAGACTGCTCATTCTCCATTTCTCCTATGATACAAAAATGACCAGAAAACAGAAAGAGACAGCTGGATGATGTCCATTCGTTCCTTGTCGCACACCCTTCACTGATTGGTAGATTGCTACGACGTGAAGGGGGAAGCAGAAATTAAATTTTGACCAATCATGCACGGGTCAAATCATTTTTACACGGATTATTTTGGCCTTTGTCGCGAAAGTGACCTTGAAGCATCTTCGGTTAGGAAATTTGTTGTAGCTGCGCTATGGTACACTTTCTGCACTTCAAATGAAATAGATGTGCAATTAGAGTGCCGTCACATGGAGCGTATTTCGCGTAATGCGTAAATAATACAAGCAATTGAAGATCAGAATTTCTGTTGTAATGTTAACTTTCTATTCTATACTGATTTGCGATTGGTTCTCACTAATTACGCGTCTTAAAAAATACGCCATGTGACGGCACCCTTAGACATTCGAATAAAAGAGCTATTCAACAGAAATTCGACCACTTTTCAGGTAATTTTCAAATAGATGACACGATTAAATCTCGAAAGAAAAATTTGTTGAGAAACTTCATGGTCATTCATTGGTCATGTTTCAAAATCCATTGCCAGGGAAATCTATAGTACATGTGATGTATGCTATAGATTTTCAGTGCGCGAAATAAATTTTGAACACAACCCGACAGCCAATTGCAAGGTTACTAAATAGACAAGGTTACTAGATCTAGTATCACGTCTGCTCTGAAGTACGTGAACTGTCATCTAACTGCAATCTAACTTCGGGACGCATATGATAACAAGGCAAGGAGTTTGCGTGACGGAGCCGAAAACGTTAGGAGATCTTTTACATGTCGATATAATTGTTTTTTAAACCTTCAGTCGTTTCAAGAGCGTGTGACGGCGTTCGACAAGCATGGCCAAGCATCATCCAGATTTGATCTTCTGTCGCAAGCAGCCGGGAGTTGGTGAGTTGAGGTTAAGGATGCGTTCGACTTGGACGCTCACGCGCTAAAAGCGTCATTCTATCTCTCTTCGATGTATAACGAACAACAAAGCTAGAATGACGCTTTCAGCTCGCGTGAGAGCTCTAAGTTTTAGGGCTGAAAGTATCAATCTATCTTTCTTTAACATGTAATGAATCCTTAATCACATTCTTAATTCGTCAAAATACTTTACGGTCGTCTCTCTTTTCAGCTATTGGTCGGCTGTGCGAGAAATGTGACGGCAAATGTGTCATCTGCGATTCCTACGTGAGGCCGTGCACCCTGGTTAGGATATGCGACGAGTGCAATTATGGTTCTTATCAGGGACGTTGCGTGATATGCGGTGGTCCCGGTGTGTCAGACGCATATTACTGTAAAGAGTGCACGATTCAGGAAAAGGATGTAAGAATATCATCGAATATCATTGTTTGTCCATAAAACTGGTGTGGTGTGTGTTTTTCTGTATAATTAGAGTATGGTGTATTAAACATAACATAGAAATCATATGAGAACAAGAACAGCAGCCTATAAGCTGGCATACATCTGATAGAACAGAAAAAACTTACTTTGTAACTATACTAGTTTATCTTTCTCCACATTGGACGGTAAACTTTACTGTAGCCAGTTTCAGCTATAAGAAGAGAGTAGATCTATTGAATATCTTGAAATTGTGCTTTTAGAGAGATGGCTGTCCTAAGATAGTTAACTTGGGAAGCTCGAAGACAGATCTTTTCTACGAGAGGAAAAAATATGGATTCAAAAGAAGATAATTACACTTTTTCTATATAGAAGTTTTTCTAAATGTTACGTTAGGAACATCAGGTAATTTATTACTTTTATAAAAGTATCGTCGCAGGCAATAACACGATTCCTTTCACATTATTAATTAGATAATTGTGGATATCTTAATTTTATATTTCAAACAATCCTGTTTGGATACAGTGAAAGCAAAATTATTGCGACAAAAATGTTCTGTAAAAATAAACATACAATTTGTAACAGGCTCTAGTGTACAAAGTTGTTTGGTAAATTATTTCTGAAAATATAATTCATTAATAGATGGATAAAATTAAATTTAAAGTAAACTTAGTGAAAATACAAAGTAAAAATAAATCTTCGTAGCACATTTTGTACAAAGTTAATCGGAGCAATAAATGTGTAAGGTAACAATCCATATAATGTAAAAAATCACGGTATATAATATAATAATATAAAAATACAAATAACTGTTAAATTATATGAGTCAAGAAATATTTGTTACTAAAAAAAAATATTAAGCTTATGTTAAAATTAGCAGCGGTTCTTCCGACGGTGGTAACTCTTTTGTCTCTTGTATCTCGACTACCTGCCGTTTTATAATATTTCCTTTCTCGTCCACTTCATCAATAGATATCAAAATATTAGATAAAACAGGTACGGACTTGTCAACGCCACTTTCAACCGTCTCTTCTTGTGAATCCTGTACGGCCACCTCTTCTTCCGCATTATCCTCAACAATCTGAAACGTTACGATCTTTGATAGAATAAAAATCTTAAATAATGTTAACTTGAGTTATCCTCTCTGTGAGTTTTACTCACTTTTACTTCCGTCAACGAGGTAGTTTGATTTAACTCTATTTTATACTTTTTGTCCGGTAAATTCGCCTCTTCGATGGGCGACACGTTCTCTTCGTCCACAGCCTCGTATCGAACCATCTGAAGCCTGTAACACCCGTCTTCGTCCTGCGTGTAATGGAAACGTTTATGTCCGCTGGGCAATTGCAATCGATGGGCTTCTATAAGATGTTTCGTCAGCCTATAACTTTTCCGGTATTTAATTGGGCATTCGTGGCAACAGTACCATCGCACCGCCAAACTGTGCATTTGTTCTACATGCCTGTAATATATTTAACAATTATCAAATAAAGAAATACATCGTTAATGAAGATCTTTGTGATTACCTGTCCAAGGTGTAAGCTCCCTTGCACGTGTAAAGACATCCCTCAAAGTGACAAGAGAAATTCGGTCCGTTAGTATGGACGGTCATGTGAGAATCCAGATCCTGCTGCGACTTGGCAGCGTGCGAGCACAACTGACACGGAAACGTTCTGGTTGACATGTGACGGTATCGGACATGTTTCGCCAAGCTCGCCGGTGATTCGCAACTCATGTCGCATAGGGAACACTTGTAATTGAACACGTGGGATCTCATGTGATCGCGCAAGATTCCTTCGGTCGGGTAAAACTTATTGCAGTGTGAACAACGAAATCCCTGCACTACAAATCCATGATATGATTTTAAGAAAAACAAGTGAACAAGATACGGGAAATCTCAAGTATATGATGAATTTATTACCCTCCAAGGGAATTTGTCGCTGGCAATGCGTGTGAAATTTCGTTTTAGAGGCGAACGTGACACCGCAGTCCGGACAAGCGACTATTTTCTCTTTGGTATGACACCTCACATGATCTCGGAGTTTGTACAAGCTGGGATATTTGCCATTGCACCCGGTCCATTTGCATTCGACCCCGTCTTTGATTCTGTTGCCGCGCGGCAAATCTCTCATGTGTATCGTAACGTGATACAAATACATCTGGTAATTCGTGAACAGTTTCAAGCACTCTTCCCACCTGCACAAGTGTGGAGGTGGAGAATCTATGATGTTCTTCCATTCTGGATCTCTGTGGCATTTCTGTAACAATGCAAATCTTTAATCTCTATTCAACAGTAACATTACATTAATATTATAGTTTTCCACTCAACAACAATATAAATAGTATAACACACGTACAGTACAATGTAACAGTTACATTGTCGACTAGAAAAATGTAATATTGATGTTAGTGTTTGCTGGGCAATATTGATGTTCAGTTCCACTTCATACTTACAGGTAGCTTGATTCTTCCACGAACATTGGATCCGATGCACTTCAGTTTGGTGTGATAGGCGTGATAATTAATATGCCGTATTATTTCGTCACACACATTGGTGTCATAAGGACAGTCCTTCCACTGACACACGTAGACCTCGTTGTCATCTTTCATGCTTATTTGTATACTCGGTATGTGACTCGAAACATGCCTCAAAAATTGATCCACATGACTGCTACAAAACGTGCATTCCTTCCATTCGCAGACTAGATTCAGCACCTCATCCTTCAATAGCGTGCCCACCTTACGTTTCTTGCCGCCGCACTCTGAGACGGAATCGAATTCAGAGTTCGTGTTGCACCAATCATCGTACTCAAATTCCCCCAGCTTGCGTTTGAGGGTCTCCTCCTCGGAATGGGAACAATCCTTCTGCGATTCCACCCAATTACTGCATCTGTCTAGCACCACCTTGCTCGCCGTCAGCTTCGCCTCTAGATCCGCCATCGCACGAGGACAAACCTCACATTACGTCCTCCTGAAACAAGTCTCGAGTGTCAGTCAGGGAATCGGGAATCGGGAATGCATACGTTTTAGAAATAAAGATTACGCTCGTACAAGATCGATACTTTCAAACGTGCCGCTGCGACACGACGTGAAATGGTCATCGATCGACGAAAGGAAGATTTTTGCAGATTCGAAAGCGAGACTACTGATTTCCTAATCTATCGGGTCCCTCCCAACCGAGATGTCGACCCTCGGCAATGCCGATCCCACGTCTGCGTTCGTCGTTTCCGGCAGTCTCACCTTGCAGTCCACGCGATCGTCGTCGCCGTTCCTTCGTCGTCTCGCTCGCTCAACAGTATCTTCGGCGCTATGCGTCTGTTCTTATCTCGGGCATCTCCGACGCTCCTCTGCGAGTTTCCCCTTGTCCGTGGATCCTCTCGGGACGCGCGGATCGTCGCATCGCACCGGACGTCGCGCTACCACGTCGCCGTCAGCGGCCCCGCGAGCGACCGCAGGGGCACGACCATCTGTGCCTTGTCTTCCGGTTATTACACTTGCACTTTGTATACTTCGGCGTAAGGGGGTGAGAGGGAGGCGGTCCTGGCACGACGATTTTCCCACGAATCTCCCGATAACTACCCCGATGAGGTTAAGACACGCCGTTTACTCGGACACCGCGTGTCTTCTCCCTCCCCCACTTCGCATCACACGCGCACACTGATCTCACGAGTTCCTCGATTTCGATGAAACTCGAACAATCAACGGCTTGATCGGCCATCGATTTAATTCCGGCGAAAGAATCGTAAAATTTCGATCTACATGATTGATCGAATCTTTTTTTCCATCGTTATACAACGGAAAAATTCATAATTCTATTTGCGTTAACCAGCGCAACATTAACATAACGTCAATGTTACAATTTCCCACTCAGCAATGTAACTGTGATATAACACACGCGTTACATTGCATTTATATTGCCGAGTGGGAAATTATAACGTTGATGTTATATTACTGTTAATCGGTGTTTGCCGAGCTCAATGTTATAATTTCCCACTCAATAATGTAACTGTGATATAACACACGCGTTACATTGCATTTATATTGCCAAGTGGGAAATTATAACGTTGATGTTATATTACTGTTAATCGGTGTTTGCTGGGATCAATGTATAGTTTCCCACTCAACAATGTAACTGTGATATAACACGCGCGTTACATTGCATTTATATTGCCGAGTGGGAAATTATAACGTTGATGTTATATTACTGTTAATCGGTGTTTGCCGAGATCAATGTTACAATTTCCCACCCAATCTTACAAGCTCGTCGTCGATGTTCGAAATTGTTTTTGCTATTCTTGGCGCATAAATCTAAATTACATCAATGTAAATTCATACGAATCAAGCGTTACAGACACAAAAGCAAGAACGTCTTTTTTTTTCAAGGTCACGGGAAGTGCGGCGTAGCAGTGGTGAGAATATCAGGTAGCCGGTCTCTGGAGGCGTTGAAGAAGATGACGAGCATATCCAAGCTGGAACCGAGGAGAGCCTTTCTGCGAAAGATACGCGATCCGGAAACGAGGGAGGTCATCGACAACGGACTCTGCTTGTGGTTTCCCGGTGCGCGTAATCCTCGTGCGATCACCTTTAACCCTAGAACCCTAAACACATGGGTAAAATTTACCAAGATCAATTAAAGAAAAGTAAATTTTAAAGAAACATGTGTTTTGTCCCGTTTTTCTACTTTATTTAATCGCAAAAGTATTAACGAATTTATCTTCTTCGGTGTTTTCCATTCCGATTAAAAAAAAAAAATCATTTTTTCCGGGAGCTAACAATTAATGAAACACATGAAAATAAGCTGGAGAAAATTTACTCGTGTTTAGGACGTAAGAAGATCTCTTTTAGATTTCGGATTCTAGAATTAAGTCACCATTAATCATGCTATTTTTCACCTATGAACGGTGAAATGTATCTCAGATATATACCAATTTTCCCAGTATTTTTGTTTGTTTCTCGAAACAAATTGTCTTTCATTAGCATTGTTTAATCGACCAAACACTAAAATACATGAAAAACATAAGAACAAATTGACAAGAAAAAAACTCAATTAGATTAGGAAAAAAACTCTAAAAATTGAAAGTCAGTAAAATAAATGTAAAATAAATGTACGTGTCTTTTGGATGTTGCTACTAAGAGAGAGTTAGTACGTTTGATTCTTATTTCTGTTTATAAATTTAAGTCATAGATATCGTTGAAAACGGTTTTGCCTATAAATTTATACATAAGTGTTTTCCGGAGAACAAATCCTAGAGTCATAAGATCGTCTATCAGATGTGTCTCAAAATTCACAACTGATTAGAACAACCCGTTTTCAGGTCCGCACTCGTTCACCGGCGAGGACTCTGTGGAATTCCATGTGCACGGCGGCCCGGCGATCCTGACGCGGCTGATGCAAGCCCTCTCGAGGCTGCAGGTGCATCCTGCGCTGCCGGGTGAGTTCACCAGACGCGCCTTCTACAACAACAAGCTGGACTTGACGGAAGTGGAGGGCTTGGCCGATCTGATAGAGGCCGAGACCGAGTGCCAAAGGAAGCAGGCGTTGTTGCAGGCTGATGGCAGCTTGCGGAAGTTGTACGACAGCTGGCGGAAGGTGCTCTCGGAGTCCGTGGCGAGTATCGAGGCGTACATTGACTTTGGTGAGGAGGATAACATCGAGAGCGACGTGATACAGACGACACATCGCACTCTCAGGCAGCTAATGCGAGATCTGCAGGAGCATCTGGCCGACAGCAGGCGGGGCGAAATTCTGCGCAACGGAGTGAGGACCGTGATCGTCGGCGAACCCAACGTGGGCAAGAGCAGCCTACTGAATTGCTTGGTGCAGCGAGATGCTGCTATCGTCACGCCCATCGCTGGCACCACGAGGGACGTCATCGAGCTGACTGCGAACATTTCGGGCTATCCCGTGCTGATAGCGGACACCGCTGGTATCACAGAGGACACCGGGGATGTCGTCGAGGCTGAGGGTGTCCGGCGAGCGAGGAGCCATGCAGAGAACGCTGATTTCGTGGTCGTCGTGATGGACGCGTTGAAATACGCAACCAGCGGCATAACGTATGAAGACTACATACGCGAATACCTATCGTCGCTGGGGATACAAGAGCTATTGGCGAAAATCGGGAAGGAACGTTTTGTCGTAGTAGCAAATAAAAGAGATTTACTAAAGGAGGACGAGGAGCAGCGCTTCGACGGCGCTCAAGTGGTTCTGATATCTTGCAGAACAGAGGACGGCTTCCAGAATTTATTGCGGTCTCTGACAAATCACCTCAGTAATATGTACGGTACAATATAAACAATAATCATTGATACTCGTACTCGCAGTTACGTTATGATATTTTGTTTAGATGCGGCAATCCATCTGCGGAGAGTCCGACCATCAGTCAGGCAAGGCACAGAAATCACTTGGCGCAGTGCTTGAGACATCTGGAGAATTACTTTGGATTGTGCGCCAACGAGCAGCACGACGTGGCCATAGCAGCGGAGGAGATCCACAAAGCGATGCGCGAACTCGGAAGGATAACGGGGCACGTCAGCACTAATGAGATACTGGACATTATATTCAAAACCTTTTGCATCGGCAAATAAAGCGCTGCTACTTGTATAAAAGAGACGTATACAAAACATCGTTTTCGTATATTCTTTTAAGACACAATATTTTAAGCGGATTGTCTGATCAACGTATAAAAAGCGGGTAGATCGCAATGTTAAAAATGTGATACTTTCAAATGATTATTCGAAGATACGTGCATCGGTAACTGTTCGCTATGACGGAGAAACGGACTAGAATTGTAAATCAAAATTATCTGTGCATAGATATGTAAACATCTCGTGCTTTTTTTTCTGTTCTTGATCAAGCATGGTTGCGGCAGCGTGAAGTAAAATGGAAAGAAGGGGACCTTCATAAGCATCGTATGTTTATTAACAATGTTACACGCACAATCATACATAGAACAACCTTTTGCCTGATTATAAGATATCGATACCCTACGCGTTATACACAGATAGGGCCCCGTTACGTGGTTTCAAGTCGTTATCTGTATGCCATGTCCGTGTTATGTGTGCTAATTGCATCTCATTATTATGACGTTTATCATAATAACTCCGTTCGCTCTCGCAAAAAGGATAATTTAACTCTCGACAAAATAACGAAGGTGAAACAACTCGATTGAGGAAAAGAAAAATAAATTGTACAAAAAAATTTGCCTTTTATGATACGATCAATTTCCAATACATGTCTTATAAATCTGCGATATTTGGAATAGAGAGAGAAGAATGTTTCCGTTTTGAAGTTAAAAACAAAAGAAGAAAGAGATTAGAGTTGCTACGATTGACCATTAAATGGTATCATTACAAAGTCCATTATACGACCGATAATGTAATTTTTCGTTTTCTCTAATTATGTTTATCGCGTTAATTTTATTTTTTTTACAATGACAGCGTCCAGATTTTAACAAATTTATTTTTTTTTCATATTATTTGCACGGTGACTTCTCGTCTCTAAATCCATTAGGGATTTAACTCGTGTGATTCGTTGATTCGAGTCACCCACTCGAAATTTTATGCGCGCAGCGAGAGATCACCAACAAATACGCTATTAATATAGTACGATCAGTCCGTATATAAAGAAATCAAATGGCTTATAAATATATATATGTGTATATATATATATGTATAAAGATTTGGCGGATTCATCACGCGACTCATCACGCCGCGCAGGATTCGTCGTTCAACCTTCTTCCTGGTGTCTTTCTTCTTTTTTATATTATATAAATCCGATGTGTGGAATTCTCGCGGAGAATAGATTGCTCGTTTTTGTACAATTGCATAGAATAGTTTTGAGATCTGTCCAAAAGCAAACTGACTCGCGCTGGCTGCACGTCCGAGACGCATTTATTACGTTGAAGATCGCTTTCATTTCTTTATCTACACACGTTCTACTTTCTTTCACCCAATTTTTTCTTTTTTTTTTTTTTTTAATATAAAGCCTTAAATTATCACGCGAGATCGTCCGACCTCACGAAAAAGCAAAACTTCTCTTCTTTTCTTCTCTCCGCGAGACCGGATCGATCACGCGCAACTATTTCCGTAATCCTTAAATGCTACTGACCTCGAAATCTCGTTCAATTCTTGCGCACGAGACATCGCAGTAGAATTTAAAGATTAACCGCGAACCTAGTGAACCGCAATCGAGTACATCCGTCAGAGCAAGAAAAAGTCTCCGAACCAACGCATAAACTTACGGCTACAAACATAAACGAAAAAGAGAATTGCTCGTCAAGTAGAAAAATATATAACATTCTTTTATATACTGCCTCAAATATAACAATTCCATGTAAATATTTATCGAACAAATCGGAACTCGTTAAATATAAAAATATGTAATAACATTTCAAGAATATTTATCGAATCGTTCGTAAATCTCAATCAGAAAAATTGACGAGTGTAATTAGATCGAAAATCGAGAGTCGAAAATCAATCGCAATTTATATCTAACATTTACCTCGCTTGAAAGACACGCGAAACCGTATTTTCGGTTCAGGACACGGATGAACGCAAGCGGTTCAGAAGGTCCTTCGCATCGTGGCAGATACGAACGAGAAAAGAGAAGCGAAAGAAAGTCTGTCGAGGATCGAGTCGAAGACTCATCGATTCCTTCTCTCGTCCCTAAGTGACCCACGACCCTTCCCCGCAACGGGGTAGCAGACGTCCATTCACGTCCACATTCGTCCATTTCACTCCCCTTCTCCATCTGGCATGTCCCTTGTACAACGATGGTGGATACGAGGGAAGAAGAGCGGCAGTAAAAGACCTATCGTGAATCTCGAATCGAAATTCGCGCAATAATTTAAAGCTTTATACGAAAAAAAAGAGGTGAAAGAATGTAGAACGATGAAGATGATCTTGCAAGATGAAAACTTAATACGAAAATGCAACGCGGATCAAATCTCTTCGCATTTTTGACTGATCATACTATATTAATAGGTAAATTTGTTAGCGATCCACGAAGATCTTCTCTTTCTGTTTCCTAAAAATGATCCTAAAAGGCTCGCCTTGCCTGTTTTCATTTCCTTTCTTCGATAATTGTTTCCTCCCTCTTGCTCCTTCTATTTTATTAAATAAATTAAGAATCAGTTCTTTGAGGCTCTCTTACGTCTACTTTTTAACAACTAAAGTTTAACAACTGTTTTTATTAAAAAAAAAAAAAAAAAAAAAAAAGCAAACACCAATTAAAGGCCTCCTATGATATATGGTGGATGCATTAAATAAATTAAAAAAAAAAAAATTTATTGAGATGGAAACTGAGATATTGAACTTGAGATGAAACTGAAATATTGAAATGAAGCGAAGTTCTCAGATCTTTCGGCTGGTGAGATGATCTTTCTGGACCAATGGTAGAAAAAAACCGAACAGAAGGTGAAGGAAATTCTCAGTTCGATAGGCCTTTTACTTGTTCACTTTTCTCTTCTCGTATCCACGCTCGTTAAAGGTGCCAAGTTTTGACGATAATTAGATTATCGCGAGCGTCACCCAGCAATTCGTTAAACGAGGATAGAACAGCACCGCTGAAATGAATACAAGTAATTTTAAATAGCACTGATTGTATACAAGACATTAAAAGTTCGATTTCGCGAGATTGTTCAGGAAAGCTCGGTGGAGACGATCCACTCCGGTCGTTTTCATTCACTCACTGCGAATTCCGACGAAGTGAAATATTGTCAACGTTTCTCGCACCCGTTTTCTCTTTACAATAGCGCACCGATTTACGCCGCATAAAAAATGTGGAATGTGCGCGTCAAGATTAATTTCGTGCAAAACTTATCAGTTTTTGTGAAATACACGGTTTTCTCCAAATCACTTTCATCAGAGAGAACCGATTGTATTCTATAAAAATGCATGTATCTCAACGCGCAGCTTTAATACCCACGTCGGGAGTACTCGCTCGTGAATTTCGGAAAGGTGATCTGCTTCGATATCTCTTATCGAGGTCGACCTTTAGAGAAATCCGAACAAACGATCGCAAGTTATCACAAACGCGGGAAATCATATCGGAAGAGAAATTCCAATTAAAAGGAAAACAAAATTACAACGATCAACTGAAGAGTTTCAACGTCGGGGACAATTAAGTCGCGTCGTTCGGTTTCTCATTGGCTTCACAACTCGCGGAAATCTCCGGAGGCAAATCGGCAACTCCTCGGAATCCGCCAGCTCCAGGTCCCGAGGGACCAGGATCAGCAGCCGATGGCACGGATCATCTCTTTCGTACGGAAAGTAAAGGAGACGAGAAACCGCATGTTCATCGTCTCCCGCTCTAGCAAATGTATGCCTATACGCACATACACATTCTATACTTTGCATGTAAATAATGCCTATTTTCCAAAGATATACGTTATGTGTGAAACACGCACTCCTTCGCAATCACTGAATCATGCGGGCGATTCCTTCCCTCGATTCGCTCCCGGATCGGTGTCCTCTCTTCATTCCTCTTCTTTCCACTCCTGCCCTCCTCGTCGCTCGATTCACGCGTTTCCATGATCCTTTGACCGTAGAAAAAAATCATACCATCCCCGTTTATACTCTGTTGACGCACACGCACGTACACACGCACGTCAAAACATTACAGAAACGCGCTGTGCCGCTGGATAAGGGATCACGACGTCGCTCTTCGAGGAGGTGTCCATGGACGATTTCACTTCTTTCAATTTCCATTTCGGGAAGCCAAAGCTCGATCGTGGTGGCAACGTTAATTAGTACCGATTTAATTTATCCTGGATGTCGATCAATTCTGGATCCAGGGAGATCCTGAGAGACACTTTAAACGGTACTTTTACATCCAATTTTTACGATTCGGTATACATTGATATTTGATAAAATTACAAGTTTCCTCCTTGCGTTTTCCTAAAAAAGAAAATATGTACAATCGCAATCGGTATTAATCGACGTTGCTGTCGACCCTATAACGCTTATAATGCTAACAAATCTCTCTCTCTCATTCATTCTCTCTCGCTATCTTACTGTGCCACTCTTACACAGCACTATGTACAAAAGAATATATTACTTACAGATTACAATAGTGATTTACCGTGAAATTCCTGAACCATCGCAACTCAAAATGGCGTATGCACACGCAGATATATATCTATATATGTATAATTTTACAAGGAAAAAGAAATGAAATATCAAAAGTAAGTGCCGATCATAAACTAACGATTATGCCGTTCGTTAGTGCTACACTAAATTTCTATTGCTACCTTTGTTATGAAGAATTGATCTACAGTGGTTGATTAATTCCGAGATCAGCGAATTCCTTATTCGTCCGCTTTCAAAGAACGCGGATGTACAAGGGGATGCGATGAGTTGGAATTAGGACCGAAGATGCATCTTCAAATGAATTTAGAAGCTGAAATTCAAAGGAATCACGAAAGAAACACGATGAAGTAGAGGCCTCGTAGGGGGATCCCCGCGTTTCTAAATTTATTCGACGGATCAAAGGGGATATGTCACGATCCGTGAAAATGCAACGGATGACAACTGGATCAAGGACTCTCCCCGATCGAGCCGTCCCCGCGCCTCGCGTGTGCACGTCTATTGGTACATTTGGCGATGTTACTCTTTTTTCATTTAGTATAAAAAGTCTCATCCGGTGACACGTTAATTGGTACGTAGGCAAATCCGAAATTCGTTACACACTCGACCTATATACCCTCAGACTCAACATGCGCACTTTTAATGAGGAATCCTTAACGATTAATCCTTACACGCGTATTAATATGTGATGCTTATGAGTTTATGAGCTACCTATACTAAAGGAAAAAACATACACCACTGAAAGATTATTATTTTCCTTATATCCGCGATCACGCGTTTAATTAGCTACACTCGGATCGCCGCGCAAAGCTACTTCTTTTTTTGGTTTTTTGTTTTCTTCTCCTTTAACCCTTCTCTTTTTTGCATTGTGCATACGCTTAGTGGAGATGTAATGTTTCGCGGTAAATAGGAGCAAAATTCGGAACGGCACGCGTCCACCCTACACGCGGTAATAAAAATCGCTCTGCCTCTACGAATTTCTTCATTTCCCCCCTCCAAACTCCAATGTAATCTCTCTCTCTCTCAATCTCTCTCAGGGCTGGTTTTTCAATAATAGTTTAAACTTAGATTGAAGTTTAAACTATTATTGAAAAACCGGGCCTTAATCTCTCTTGCGCGCACTCATCTCAAACATCATCATTACACCACCACCCCATATACAAATAGTGAAGCACATTAAAAACATAGCGGTAAGCTAAGTATTATGTAAGTTATTGGAAAACTTCCACTAATTCTATGCAAAGTATAGCTTGTAGAATATCATTCATTAAAACTAGAACTTATACGATAATCGAAAAGAGAGAGAAGAGAATTCTACCTCACCTGTGCCAGTGGGGCAACAATTCCTTTCTCCCTATTCTCTTTCTTTTTATCCTCTCTCTTTCTCTCTCTATCGAAGCGCCGCTTTGTCGCTGTGCGCTCGGATACGCCGGCCTTCCTTCGCGCGATTCGTGCGCATGACACGGAAAAACTAACTCAATCAAAACGAAACGCCACCGTCCTGATCGCTTACAGCGGTCGTGATTTAGGTACAGCTTCGTAAATAGCGTGTTTTCGTACATATCGCCCCATTTTTGAAAATTCACGCTACAGAATACCTTACATTGTAAAATTACAGTTGAGCTCAACTCACTATGCCCTGCCGTGTCACTCGTATGACGGAAACCAGCGAAAATTATCCTATTTTTTCCCTCGCTCACAGCAAAATGCATCCTTTTGGTGTACGCGTGCCAACGAGAACGTCGGCCGCATGTCGTGTCCGCGTAAATTTGCCAAAGTATCGTCTCCCTGCTCGGACGATCGTGTCCCTGACTCAGATTGGCTAAAATTTATTTCAAACTGGATCATAAATTGAAATAAGTTTTACCAGATCCTTTGCGATCAAGGTGCGAGCAAAGGTAATCTGACAAACCTCACGTACACGCGAAATATCTGCGAAACGCCCGACACAACGATAAATAATCGACGCGTCAACTCGTCTCTCGGATCAATAAATAATTTCTAAGAGAAATGGATAAGCGGAGACGAGTCCTATCTTACAAACTCTCATCCAGCATCCACGAACCATAATAATATGACGAGGTGCGACCATTTGTTCCCAAGTTTCGGTGTGGTATTTAAAAGGAATCTGAAGTAAACATCTTGACGGTTTTACTTGTTGAATCGCGGTGGTCTTCTCAACCGTGTTATCAGCTCCGTCCTGACAGTCCTGGCGTAATTCGGCGTGGCGTATTGATCGGTCACCGCGATCGTGCTCTGAAGACTCTGTATAAATATAGACGAGTCCTGTATTTGACCTACACTCGCCGCCGCCGCTGCCGCCGCCGCCTGATACTGATATGGACTGCTGGTTATATCAGCAGTCGGGTAGTGACTCGGTTGCACAAACTGCGGCGGATTCTCATATTGCGGATATGGAATCGAACTCTCCGCGGAGAACTGCGGTATCACCGTGTTGACGTTGACCGGCGTGGTGGGGTAACTGCCGGGATCGTAGGTCTGATACTGGTTCAGCTGGCCGATCGGCGTGGTGTTAAACGGCGGGGACTGCGGAAACTGCGCGGCGGTGTCCGAAAACAGTACGTTCGCCACCGTCGGTTGCGGGAAGGGTTCCGGTCTCGGGTACGGTGAGATGTTGGCTGTTACCGCGTTACTCAAATTCTGCACGCTCGGTATGCCGGTGGCGATCGGCGAGGTGCCATATCCGTGGAACGTCGTCTGCGAACGTCCGGTGTGATCGCTCAGATCCTTCATGCCGCCGCTCTGTAGCGAGCTCATGACATTGATCTTCGACTTGCCGCCACCACCGCCACCGACGCCGCCACCACCACCGCCGATCGTCTCGTTACAATGCTTGATACGTGCATCCGTCAATAGCGGATGCCGCACGTTAACGATGCTCTGCGGGGCACGCAATGGCGGGAAGTTGATCGGTGCCATCTTCGGCATCGAGGTCTGTTGCTGTTCCAATGCCTTGCGTGCAACCGCAAACGCACTATTGTTGTCGTTCCTCTGACAGGAAACAGACTGCGGGCTGTACGTGCTGGACGGCGTGTAGGTCTCCCTGTGCAAAACTGGCGTCGACTGTTGCGTTGTAAATCTTAACGGTAGATTGGCGGTCATCGATCCAGCGATGCCGGTGTTCTTGTAATCCGGATTGTTCGCAGACATCGATTCCTTGTAGTCCGATTGGACTGGATAATTTTTGATGCCTGAATCCGTTTCATTTGAAAATTTCTTCGGAGCGGCATAATCCTTTGGATTTTTTCTCGGGTTCTCGTGCGCGGTGCTGCTTATACAGGTACTGACAGGCCGTACGCTACTAAATGTGGAACTGCTGGATTGCTTTGCGGTGATCGACGCGTTTTTCGTCGTGTTGTGCGATTCGCTTGAGGACTTCACAGTATCATTATTACTGTCGTGCTTTCTCATCGACGAATTAATTTTGCCAGCGGCAATCGAGCTCCCAGATGTTGTAATGGTGTGCAAAGCATCTTTGTTGCCCACTGCAGTACTCGTTTGACAGACTTTGACAGGCAATTTGGACGTTCTATCTCTTTTACCTCCCGTATGGTTCTGTCCGCTTTTACCTTTTTCGACAATCTGATTGTTGACTGATAATACTTTGATGTCCGTATTATTGTTCTGATTATTAGATGCCAGATTGTGGGGCTTGCAGGTGATGGTGACAGCTGGCAGGAGCAAAGCGCTGGCTCACTTTTTGGTCATGATTTTCAGATATTCCAGAGCATTTTGAGCAGCACTGGCTTGAGCGTCTTTACTAGTCGCACCGCAACCATAGCAAACTGCTACTGGCAGGGTAGACAGTTGCACAAGGCACTGGAATTTACCTAGAAGACAGGACATAGCATATAAATTAAAGCTGTAGCATTGTTTATAAATAATTTCTATCTCTTCAACATATATCAGACGATTAATTAATTGGGTAATCTTGACAAAAGTCTGCGTTACGATTAGCGATAACATGTGATAACCTAAAAGGTCAGATACTATATACATATACCGATGTACATGTATACATATATGTATGTACGAAATATTGAACTCATATAACGCTGCGTGTAGCACACTTCAACATGTAAAAAACTGTAAACATATATTGGAGGGACAAAACGCTATTTACAAGCAATGGTAGGAATAATAAAAAATCTATAAACAACAGTACAGAACTGCAATATGGCAGCTTTAACATCAGCTAAAACTATCTTGAGAAAAGAAATCAAGGACGTTCTTAAAAACATTAGCCCTGAAAGAAAAAAGGAACAATCTGTAAACGTATTTAAAAAGGTTAGTCTGAGTAAAAAATAAATAAATCAATAATCCCCAAGTCAAAAGGCTTGTTGAAGAGGTTATGTTCTGATAAAAAAGAGCAAACTATAAAACAATTTTAATATTTGCAATATCATTACATTTAATTACTATTACTATATTATTTACAGCTATGCCTATTGAAGCAATATCAAGATAGCAAGAGAATTTCTCTGTACTTGAGTACTAAAGATGAAATCGACACTCTGCCTATCTTGAAACACATGTTTGATATAGGAAAAGAGGTATTTGTACCACAGTATAGTGGAAAAACTATGGAAATGGTAAAATTAAGATCAATAGAGGATTACGAGACATTGCCACTAACAAAATGGAACATTAAACAACCAAGCACTACCGAATGTCGTGAAAACGCATTAGAAACAGGTAAACAAAGCAAAAACAAAAAAAAAACAATTTTAAAAAATCTTATTTAAAATAATATATCTTATAATAAACCTTATTTTGTAAGATTTATCGTTTACTGTATAAATTCTGTATATTTAGGTGGATTGGATTTAATAATTTTACCAGGTGTCGCTTTCACGATGAATGGTGAGTTTCGCTCAATAAATATTACACATTTTATAATCCTGCATGTAACTGTCTTATCTTTATTATTGATTAGGAAAACGACTTGGACATGGAATGGGTTACTACGACAAATACTTAAAAAAATGTTTTCAAAAACAAAGGATAAAGCCATATCTAGTTGCAGTAGCATTTAAAGAACAAATACAAGAAAACATTCCTACTAACGAAGACGATGTACCTGTTGATCTCGTACTTATTGGATAATAAATAATATAATGAAAAAAATATATAATTTTATTCTACGCAGTCATTTTAAAAATAAAGAACCTCTTTTTTTTATAGTATATATCATTAATCAACTTACCACTGATAGATTTCTCTTCAATATCAACATAGGTTACTTCAAACTGCTGCTCTGATGCAATTTCTTGTAAAAATTGTACCAAATTTACATCCCCATCGTTGAAACAAGTATTCTGCAACAAAATTAGAATAACTTGTATGCAACCGATTCCAGTTTCGATTAATATGTTAGACAAGCAAATAAATTTCTTTTCAACGTGATAAGCAATAGAGCAATTAGAACATTTATTCTTCTGATCACTTCATCAAACTTGAATACAAACCTGCAGTTGAAAAAGCTTAACACCTGTGGACGACTTGAGACTCTTGTGAAATTTTGAAACTTGGAGACTATGTACTGTTGTCAGTGTCGATATTTTGCTACCTTTCAGATCGGCATAACGGGAGCTCACATTTGCGTTTCTTTGCACAATCTATAATGGACAATTAATATAACATGTAAAACTTCTTGTTAAGCACATACGTTACAAAATGCTTTGCATTTAGCATTAGCAGCTACTTCACATTTACATAGAAACTTAAATGAAGTGGATATGACCCAAGCATAATTATTTTATTCTCAATTCAGAGAAAATATACACAACTATATGAAAGTTGCACAATGAAAGCCGAATATTACCTAAATAATGGTCCGTTATAGATTTAAACAGATCGGAAAGATAGCTCATATTACATCAAGTGACATTAAAGTCGAAATCACTTCCACTTCCCTAATTACATACTTACACACACACACACACACCCACCCACACACACACACACAACTCGTATATGCGCGCGCGCGCACACACACAGCATACACAACACATCAGACTTAAAAAATCGTCATCAATCATTTGCTTCTTCCCCTCGTCGTCACATGTTTGCTATTGCAGGATTTTTATTCTTGTGATCATGTCTTGGTTGCTTTTTTCTTTTTTTAAGATATTTTTATGAATAAAAGACAATGAGAGGCGTTTTTAGTTCTAGAATGGAGTCAAGGCTACAAAGGGATTGAAATATTCAAAGATATAGTGATGAATAGGGATTAACTATACATTAACATGTAAGAATAATTTCCATTATATCCAATATGAAAAAATGGTAATACAAGTTCTTACCTCATCTTCATCCACACTGGGAGCTTGGTTATTCATATCGTGTAAAGCTTGCCACATCTTGTGAGCGGCATGCCTCTTTGCGACTTTTTTACTTTTTCCTTGACCGACCTCGCGATATTTTAGGATTGAACAAACAATAGTGAATTGTCTTTCGTGAGGTAAACCTTCCTCACCCTCCATCGTGTATTTCGGGGGTGGCCAGTGGCGCGACATACACATTTCTTGTAAGGCTCCGATTGGGTTGTTCACTATTTTCTCCTCTCCATATGACTGTAGTTCTTGTAAATTTTGTGAGCTGCATAAACAAGGTATACAGGCTTATTTCATACCGTATGTATTTTGGCATGCAAGTACATTTAAACATTTCGTTTTGTGCTTACTCAGGTAAACTATTTGGAAGGGGAGATTCTACACCCTCGGTATTCACGCCAATTAATTTATCCAACACAGCTTTCGCAGCAGCGTGTTTTGCCTCTTTTTTGGACCTGCCAGTCCCCATTGCTGAAACAATTGGATCTGCTTCTGAATAATTATGAACTTATCACTCAGCCGTACATTGTTATCTACGAGGGCAAATGATGCGATGAGCGTTATACGAACCAACGACGTCTGTGACAGTGACTCTGTATCGAAACGTAGGCTCGTGAATAGCTCCCTCGATTTGGACCAGTTCGTACTTGGGTATCGTGCCTCTGCGGGAGAGCAATTCCTGAAGAACTGAGACTGGTGTCTTGCTGGGTAATGACTTCATTTCCAAACGTGCCGCTTCATGTAATGGTAGTTTCTCTAACATCATAGCATGTAATGTTACGCGAACTCTATTACGACGATTGACATTGTTTGAATGATTAGGAACACCACCCACACCAGCCATCATGTTAGGCCCGACCTGCGGTGGTTGATGCATTTCCTCCATTGTGTTCTGAAAAATCGCAAATGTTATGAAGCTCTAACCTTCCTCCAATGTCAAAGCGATTGGCTGGTATACAAGAATAATACACAAGATAACATACAAGGTCTTCGTGTCGCTACGCAATGTTGTATAGTTTAACGATAATTTTTTCCTCTCCTATTTGCCTTGTAAAAACGTGCAAGATAACGCTCGGAAATTTTAGGACGAAGCTTATCTCGCGTCCTCTTATTTGTATTTATCTCATTGAACAATGACACACGTACAGGAGGCTAATTAACGTGTCCCTTCGCAAATAATAGAAATCGCCGGATCTCCCGGCGGTCACGCAGCGGCGACAATCCGCGCCGTCATCAATCCGCGATCGAACGCGCCGATGAACGGCGAGGCCGGGACGCGGCATCCGCGCGTGAAACGCGAAACGGAGTCGCGTCTCAGCGACGCGGTCGATCGCAGTGTATCAGGACCGCGAGGGAGACCGGCATGGCCGCCATGATTGTTATAAAACCCATCGATTGACCGTAACGGAAATACGCGTGCGACTCGCCGGGGAAAACAGAGGTGTCGTCGCGCGGCAAACGCGACGTTGTTTCGCGACGACGGCGGCGACGGGTCCTTCAGAGCCGACGGTCGCCATCGTCGCCGACCGGTTGTCGCACGTAACGTAATGTATACATGTAACCGTATCGTCCGCTACGCGGTTCGATCTCGCGGGCCAAAGTCACCGGGCGAGGGGGAGGAGGAAAGAACAAAACACGCGTCCTTCACACTTACGATTTTCGGGGAGACGTAGCTGCGTGGAAAAAATTGTTCAGCCGGCTCCTCGTCAGGCCAATTCCTATGCGAAAAGCGAATCCCGCTTTTTGTGATCGATCCAAGTCTCACAAAAAGCTTGATCCGTTTGACGACAGAAAAATGGTTCACTGGTTAGCGGAGAATCCCTTCCTCGTTCGCAGTTCTGCGATATCTGTGCCCATGACCGTGTGTGCATGCGTGCGCCGATGTGCCTACAGGATCTGCGCATGCGCGTCCGAGGAGAGGGGACACTCGGTAATACAGAACGCTCCGGTCGGTAAGTGGAAAAAAGAGTCGCGTGGACGTTCGCGATTCTGATTGGCGCGCGTCGTAACGGGCGCGACTAGAGTCCCTGTGATTGGAGGATGCATCCAGTAGCGCGATAGCTCATTGAACTCTTTTATTCGATTGGCGTGATCTTTAAAATTTAAAAATATACACCAATTAGGGTTGCATTCCAAAATGTCTTATTTGAGGAAAATTTTACTCAATTTCTATAGTATATGTGACGTGAGTTATTAGAATATTGAGTAAAATTTTCCTCAAATAAGGCCTGTTCTACAATGAGTCGCTAGTCGCAAGTCGTAAGCGAATAAACCAATCATAGTTGAATTTAGAAAAGAATAATCGAATATGATTGGTCTGTTCGCTTACGACTTACGACTAATATCTTATTGTAGAAGGCCCATCATACATATATATATATTATGTTCTTATGATCTTGATCTAATTACACGCCGTTAATATGGTGGGCCCTACGGGACTTTAGCCATTTTAGCTAACTGTTGTGTGGTGCAATTCCGTAACTCGTTATGCAGTGTCGTTATCGTTACGTTGTCGTTGCGCAGCTTTTTTAGGCCTAGTCTACAATCAAGTCGTAAGTCGTTGTCGTAAGAAATTAACCAATCACAATTGAATTTAGAGAAGAATATTCAATTGTGATTGGTTAATTTCTTACGACAACGACTTACGACTTGATTGTAGACTAGGCCTTATACCGTAGGAAAGCTGCGCAACGACAACGTAACGATAACGACACTGCATAACAAGTTACAGAATTGCACCAGTGTTCTGTTCTGTGCGTTTTGTGTGCTGCGTGTGGCTCGCCTTAGGATATCGTCACATGGCAATTTGCAAGACGCGTAATTTGTGAGAACCAATCAAATCAGTGTAGAAAAAATTAACATTACAACAGAAATTTTGATTTCCAATTGGTTGTATTATTTACGCATTACGCGAAATACGCCCCTTGTAACGGCACCCTGAGATTAGTTTTCTTTATTCTGATTAATGAAATTTTAATCTAATCTCAATCTTAATCTCTAGTTTGATAGGTTTTTATCTCCGTCCAGATATTTTTACATCCATGACTGCATTCAATGAAAAAAGTAGCTTAGTATAAGTTAGGTGATTCTTGAATACGATTCTTGTTTTCAAAGCCGACGGCACACGGTATGAGTTTTCGTAGTAGATCGCATACGAGTTAAGCTGACGGCACACGGTACGAGTTTTCGTAGTAGATCCCATACGAGTTAGCCACTAAGCACGAGAGTGAGAGAGAGCGAAAGACGCTCGCTTTCTCTCGCTCTCATGCGTAGTGGCTAACTCGTATGCGATCTACTACGAAAAATCGTACCGTGTGCCGTTGGCTTTAGCCACTAAGCACGAGAGTGAGAGAGAGCGAAAGACGCTCGCTTTCTCTCGCTCTCATGCGTAGTGGCTAACTCGTATGCGATCTACTACGAAAAATCGTACCGTGTGCCGTCGGCTTTAGCCACTAAGCACGAGAGTGAGAGAGAGCGAAAGACGCTCGCTTTCTCTCGCTCTCATGAGTAGTGGCTACTCGTATGCGATCTACTACGAAAAATCGTACCGTGTGCCGTCGGCTTAATTCTTCTTTGAATCTAACAATAAAGCCGACGGCACACGGTACGATTTTTCATAGTAGATTGCATACGAGTTAGCCACTACGCATGAGAGCGAGAGAAAGCGAGCGTCTTTCGCTCTCTCTCACTCTCGTGCTTAGTGGCTAACTCGTATGCGATCTACTACGAAAACTCATACCGTGTGCCGTCGGCTTTAGTGTATAAACCAATAATATTAAAGAGCCACTGAGCGCTTATTGAACTTCTTTTTTGCTGAATACAACCAATGGTACATCCGCTCATCAGACGGATAAGTAGTAATTAAATGTGATTGGGTGGAACCAAAAGTAAAAATCAATCACATTCGATTGACGTACATACATTGACTAACAATTGTACTCTGTTGAGTGACAAACGAGTATATATATATGAACATATAGAAAATAGTATAATGTATTGTCGACTTACATAAATTTATTTGGTGAGTAAATTAATTATTAATCTTATTTAGTATAGTTACTATAAAAGACTTTTATTTCACATTTGAAAAATTAGGTTATTTCATATACGAGGGAGAGTGAGAGAGAGAGAGAGAGTGAGAGCATATATACATCCCAAATAGTAAACTGACGTATGGTATTTGTCATTATTTTAAATCTCATAAGTTGTAAAACGTAAGAAGACATCAAATGACGTCAGCTTGCTACATAGGATATATATAAAAGCATGTCATGTACTAAAGAGAGAACGTTAAAAATATTCTTTTTAAAAACCTACTAAGATATATTTTATAGTGTTTTTACATTTTTAAAATTATTTTGTAAATGACAATAGGCAAAAAAAATATTTATTTTAAAAAAGACAAAAATATTAAAAATAATATCGTAAAACAATGAAAGTCGAATAGCTATAAATTAATCCGGGAATTATAGGAATACATTATTTGGTAAGAATTTCGGCTGTTCTACTACAACGAAAATTATGATCGTCCTTGCTTTGCTCGCAGATAAATGTTTCGCAATGCGTGCATTAACTGATTGATTTTAATTTTTATCATGTATGTACGTGCCAAGTATTTGCCTTTTTAATGTGGTCATATGTAGGCATGTTTTAATATAAATTTAGAATTAAGCTGTATCGATTCATCAAAAAACGGAGAAATTCAAAGTACATATATATTTAAATTTTAGCAAAAAAAATCATATTTTTTTCTTTGATGATTTTCAATGACTAATTTGGCAAATGCTTCTTTAGGTAATATCATCAAGTGGTTATATTTAATATCAAACGCTGTGTGACATATAACTAAAATGACGGAAGTTGAAAAATGGATGTTGAAACATTACACACAAAATCTTGATTCGATGAAGTGTAATTATTGTCAGGAAATTTTTTCTGATTGTAATCGAATGCAAAACTTCGAATATCATTTACGCATTATGCACAATGTGCTAGAATTAAACGAACATCCAGAATATGACAACATACAGAAAAATTACAAAATATCAAGTCCAACGGCAACATGCAACCATTGTAAAAAATCAATTAATCTTGCAATTCATGGCGTGCATGTTTTAACAATTCACCTAAAAATTTTTCACTCGGATAAGTCGAAGAATAAAATATCACGCGCACGGAACAAATATGATATTTCGGGCAACAAAGCAACATGTAAAGGATGTAAAAAGACATTGGAAATAAGCAGTATCTTTACATGTGCAACATCTTTACGTCGGCACTTACATAATTGTCCGTAAGTACATATCCAAAAAAACATTTGACATATTTATGGATGTAGATTAAGCATAAGGATGAAGTTACATCTAAGGGAAGTGTAAATATATATAATTATTGTCAGTTATTGTAAAAAAAGTAATTAATTTTATCTCTTGCCTTTATTTTTTCTAAAGCCATTTTAACATTGATTACAGGAATAAGAAACATATTCGACGAAACTTTAAAACTGATTTCCCTCTTAAGAAAAATAAGATCACCGAACAAGTCAATGAAAAAAAGACTTCACACGTATGGGACAAGTATGATGTAACGGCCAACAATGCGACATGTAAAGGATGTAAAAAGACAGTAAAAATACCTAAGATAAGCAAAGCAGCAAAATTACTCAGTCACTTACATTGCTGTCCGTAAGTATCCAAAAAACATTTGAAATATTTATAAGTATAAAAAAGTATAATGATGAAATATTATCTAAGGGAAGGGTGGATGTACATATAATGACAATATTATTATTGTCAGTTATTGTAAAGTTATTGTAAAGTTAATTTTACATGTTGCCTCGTTTATTGTTTCTAAAGCCACTTTAAAACTGATTTCCCACCTAAGAAAGAAATCATGTTTGAAATTACACGAAGAAAATCACAAATATGGAATAAGTACAAAGTAACAAACAACAATAATGTGAAATGCAAGGGATGTAAAAAGACATTGAAAGTAAAAGTAACTAGTAGACATGCAAAATCATGTTTAAAGCAACATTTATGTTATTGTCCGTAAGTACATATCCAAAAAATATTTGACATATTTATGAGTGTAGATTAGGTATAACGATGAAATAACATCTAAGGAAAGTGTGAATATATATATTTATTGTCAGTTATTGTAAAAAAGTAATTAATTTTACATCTTGCCTCGTTTATTTTTCTAAAGCCACTTTAAAACTGATTTTCCGCTTAAGAAAGAGATCACATTTGATATCACACGAAAAAGATCACATATATGGGACAAGTACGATATAACAGACAACAATAATCCGATGTGCAAGGAATGTAAAAAGACATTGAAGGTAAAAGTAACTAGTATGCATGCAGGAATATGTTTACTGCGACACTTACGTTGTTGTTTGTAAGTACATCCAAAAAACATTTGACATATTCATGAGTATAGATTAGGTATAATGATGAAATAACATCTAAGGGAAGTGTGAATATGTATAATTATTTATTAATTATTAGTATTGTAAAAAAACAATTAATTATATATCTTGTTGCATTAATTTCAAAAGCCACTTTAACATTGATTACAGAAATAAAAAGAAAAAAAACAAAAAAGATCACACATATGGGACAAGTACGATATAATAGACGACAATAATTCGATGTGCAAGGGATGCAAAAAAACATTGAAGATAAAAATAACTAGTCCGGATGCATCAGGATCTTTAGACCAACATTTATATTATTGTCCGTAAGTATACATCCAATAAACATTTGACATATTCATGAGTACAGATTAGGCATAACGATGAAATAACATCTAAGGGAAGTGTGAATATGTATAATTATTGTCAGTTATTGTCAAAAAAGCAATTTATTTTATATTTTGTTACGTTTATTTTTTCAAAAGCCACTTTAAAATTGATTATAGGAATAAAAAACAAAAAAGATCAAGCATATGGGACAAGTACGATATAACAGACGACAATAATCCGACGTGCAAGGCATGCAAAAAAACATTGAAGGTAAAAATAACTAGTCCGCATGCACCAGGATCTTTATACCAACATTTATATTATTGTCCGTAAGTATATATCCAAAAAACATTTGACATATTCATGAGTACAGATTAGGTATAACGATGAAATAACATCTGAGGGAAGTGTGAATATGTATAATTATTGTCAGATATTATTAAAAAGTATCTAATTTTACATCATGCCTCATTAATTTTATTTAAAGCCACTTTAGAATTGATTTCCCGCGTAAGAAAGAAATCACGTTTGAAATCACACGTATAAAATCACAAATATGGAATAAGTACAAAGTAACAAACAACAATAATGCGAAATGCAAGGGATGTAAAAAGACATTGAAAGTAAAAGTAACTAGTAGACATGCAAAAACATGTTTACGCCGACATTTATATTATTGTCCGTAAGTACATATCCAAAAAATATTTGACATATTTATGAGTGTAGATTAGGTATAACGATGAAATAACATCTAAGGAAAGTGTGAATATATATATTTATTGTCAGTTATTGTAAAAAAGTAATTAATTTTACATCTTGCCTCGTTTATTTTTCTAAAGCCACTTTAAAACTGATTTTCCGCTTAAGAAAGAGATCACATTTGATATCACACGAAAAAGATCACATATATGGGACAAGTACGATATAACAGACAACAATAATCCGATGTGCAAGGAATGTAAAAAGACATTGAAGGTAAAAGTAACTAGTATACATGCAGGAAAATGTTTACAGCGACACTTACTTTGTTGTTTGTAAGTACATCCAAAAAACATTTGACATATTCATGAGTATAGATTAGGTATAATGATGAAATAACATCTAAGGGAAGTGTGAATATGTATAATTATTTATTAATTATTAGTATTGTAAAAAAACAATTAATTATATATCTTGTTGCATTAATTTTTTCAAAAGCCACTTTAACATTGATTACAGAAATAAAAAACAAAAAAGATCACGCATATGGGACAAGTACGATATAACAGACGACAATAATCCGATGTGCAAGGGATGCAAAAAAACATTGAAGGTAAAAATAACTAGTCCGCATGCATCAGGATCTTTAAACCAACATTTATATGATTGTCCGTAAGTATATATCCAATAAACATTTGACATATTCATGAGTACAGATTAGGTATAATGATGAAATAACATCTGAGGGAAGTGTGAATATGTATAATTATTGTCAGATATTGTTAAAAAGTATCTAATTTTACATCATGCCTCATTAATTTTATTTAAAGCCACTTTAAAACTGATTTTCCGCTTAAGAAAGAGATCACATTTGATATCACACGAAAAAGATCATATATATGGGACAAGTACGATATAACAGACAACAATAATCCGATGTGCAAGGAATGTAAAAAGACATTGAAGGTAAAAGTAACTAGTATACATGCAGGAAATTGTTTACAGCGACACTTACTTTGTTGTTTGTAAGTACATCCAAAAAACATTTGACATATTTATGAGTATAGATTAGGTATAATGATGAAATAACATCTAAGGGAAGTGTGAATATGTATAATTATTTATTAATTATTAGTATTGTAAAAAAACAATTAATTATATATCTTGTTGCATTTTTTCAAAAGCCACTTTAACATTGATTACAGAAATAAAAAACAAAAAACATCAGGCGTATGGGACAAGTACGATATAACAGACGACAATAATCCGATGTGCAAGGGATGCAAAAAAACATTGAAGGTAAAAATAACTAGTCCGCATGCATCAGGATCTTTAAACCACCATTTATTTGATTGTCCGTAAGTATATATCCAATAAACATTTGACATATTCATGAGTACAGATTAGGTATAATGAACCCGTGTGAAGTTAGCCCCCCAACATTACAAAAAATTAACTTTTTTTAGCTCATTTGATTGCACATTGTTTGCACATGTATGCACATTTCGAATTTTCGTTTGCACACTTCTAGTAAAAAAGTTATAACCAATACAATTTTGGGGGGGCCAACTTCACAATAGCCCCCCCAATATGAGCAAATTAGGTTGAAATGAGCTTAATCGATAGATGTTCGTTTGCACATTCTGAAACAGGTCAAATTTTCGTTTGCACACCCTTAGTTAAAAAGTTATAAACAATTAAAAATTCGAAAAAGGTCAAATACGAGTAAGCTTAAAACACGAGAATTGGGTTCAAAATGGTATTAATCGATAGATTTTCGTTTGCACATACTGAAACAGGTCGAATTTTCGTTTGCACACCCTTAGTTAAAAAGTTATAAACAATTAAAGATTCGAAAAAGGTCAAATACGAGTAAGTAAGCTTAAAACACGAGAATTGGGTTCAAAATGGTATTAATCGATAGATTTTTGTTTGCACATTTTGAAACAGGTCGAATTTATATACTTACTCATATTTGATCTTTTTCGAATCTTTAATTGTTTATAACTTTTTAACTAAGGGTGTGCAAACGAAAATTCGATCTGTTTCAGAATGTGCAAACGAAAATCTATCGATTAATACCATTTTGAACCCAATTCTCGTGTTTTAAGCTTGCTTACTCGTATTTGACCTTGTTCAAATTTTTAACTAAGGGTGTGCAAACGAAAATTCGACCTGTTTCAGAATGTGCAAACGAAAATCTATCGATTAATACCATTTTGAAGCCAATTCTCGTATTTTAAGCTTACTTACTCGTATTTGACCTTGTTCGAATCTTTAATTGTTTATAACTTTTTAACTAAGGGTGTGCAAACGAAAATTCGACCTGTTTCAGAATGTGCAAACGAAAATCTATCGATTAATACCATTTTGAACCCAATTCTCGTGTTTTAAGCTTACTTACTCGTATTTGACCTTTTTCGAATCTTTAATTGTTTATAACTTTTTAACTAATGGTGTGCAAACGAAAATTCGACCTGTTTCAGAATGTGCAAACAAAAATCTATCGATTAAGCTCATTTCAACCTAATTTGCTCATATTGGGGGGGGCTATTGTGAAGTTGGCCCCCCCAAAATTGTTTTGGTTATAACTTTTTTACTAGAAGTGTGCAAACGAAAATTCGAAATGTGCATACATGTGCAAACAATGTGCAATCGAATGAGCTAAAAAAAGTTAATTTTTTGTAATGTTGGGGGGCTAACTTCACACGGGTGTATAATGATGAAATAACATCTGAGGGAAGTGTGAATATGTATAATTATTGTCAGATATTGTTAAAAAGTATCTAATTTTACATCATGCCTCATTAATTTTATTTAAAGCCACTTTAAAACTGATTTTCCGCTTAAGAAAGAGATCACATTTAATATCACACGAAAAAGATCACATATATGGGACAAGTACGATATAACAGACAACAATAATCCGACGTGCAAGCAATGTAAAAAGACATTGAAGGTAAAAGTAACTAGTGCATATGTAGGAAAATGTTTACACCAACACTTACGTTATTGTTTGTAAGTACATCCAAAAAACATTTGACATATTCATGAGTATAGATTAGGTATAATGACGAAATAACATCTAAGGGAAGTGTGAATATGTATAATTATTATTAGTATTGTAAAAAAAACAATTAATTATATATCTTGTTGCGTTAATTTTTTCAAAAGCCTCTTTAACGTTGATTACAGAAATAAAAAACAAAAAAGATCACACATATGGGACAAGTACGATATGACAGGCAGCAATGCGACGTGCAAGGGATGCAAAAAGATATTAAAAATAAAAACAAAGGAATACGATACATACTTATGTTTACGCAAACATTTATATTATTGCCCGTAAGTACACATTCGAAATATTATTCATAGGTAATTTATAAGTAATAAAATAGATATAATAATAAAATATCTAAGAAAAGTGTGAAAAAATATATATGACAATATTATTATCAGTCAGTTATTGTAAAAAGATAATTAATACCATATTCTGTCGTGTTTTATTCTTTCAAAAGCTTTAAAGATGATTTTCCAAATAAGAAGTTAAAGAAGCACACGTGAAACGTGCAATGTAACAGGCAGCAATGTGAAGTGCAGGATGTAAAAAGGAAAAAAAAACAATAAGAATAAATAAATATTAAAAATTAAACAACAAAAAGTCAACACTTGTGTCATTGTCCATAAGTACACATCTGAAAAATATTTGAAATATTGATAAGTGCCAAATAAGTATACTAATAAAATAATATTTACAGAATAACGATGATCTATATATTAAATGTCATATAAATATAATAAATATAAATACAGATTTATGCTTTTTCAATAAAAAAAGATCATTATTTCCATGGAAATGAGCCACAAAGTACAAAATGTAGTAAGAACAAACGCTCCAGATAATTGAAATCATTTAAATACAAGAGAGAAGAACCAGAAATGTGACAAATAATTATTTATTTGGCTCAAACTGTAAAATATAAAGAAATCTTACAAATTAAATATTAACTCCAACACTTTCATCTAATAATATAAATCCCATTATGCGAAATACTTTGGGAATAAACTTTCATATTTTTCACATCGTATTTATATATTCTTAAGTGAAAATGTTGTAAATACAAATGTGTAAATGTTGTGTCAAAATAAATATCTTTAAATTAAATTTTGAGGATGAGAAAGAATCAAATGTTCAAATCATATATCATATTGATTGAATATTTTCTCTTGAATATATTTTTTTATAATGACATATTTATCCAGCTAACGTACACTGCAGATAAAGTTTATGTATTAATTATTGATTTGTAAAATAAAAATGTTTCAATTAATGGTATTTGTAAGTCCCAAAATAGGTCATCCAATAAAATTAACTAGTACTAAACTTAGTATAAAACTTCATTTTATGTTGAAATAAAAGCCCTCTAAGAGATTTTCTTTTGAGAAGTCACTTCTTAACATTAAATAGATTCCCAATTTTCCATCCCACATTTCCTCCTGCTTCTTCCGCTCCTTGTGCTTTCAGTACGAACTGGTACGAACCATGGTGGAAGGATACATGAGGTTTGTTCGCGTCGCTTGCCCCAACATGCTCCTACTCGCTCCAATACGCTCCAAACTATAGTATTACGTTACGTATACTATAGATTGGAGCATATTGGAGTGAGTAGGAGCATATTGGGGTATTGCGACGCGAACAAACCCATGGTGTGTGCAGAACTCGTAAACCACGCCCCTTTTCAGCCTTCGGCGCCCGAAAAAATACAGGGCGGACAACTGCGAAAAACGAAATGTTTAGCTTTGAAAAGTTTGCACGACTAGTGTATAGCGTCCTTTTCGCACTCTCTGATTATTTTCTTCCATCTCACTTTGTATTATATATATAGTTTATTATATATATAGTTATTGTTGACATTCTCTGTCGAAACGTGAGTGACGTGAAATGTGAAAAATCATTGAAAATGGTGCGCTGCATAGTGAAAATTTGCAAAAATAATTGCAGAACATGCACACCCGAGCAAGCAAATTTTCATAAATTACCGGATAACAAAATAGTCCGTGAAGGATGGTTTCGGCGCATTGGAGAGGTCGTATTGCCTTCTAACGTCGTTAACGGTATGCTTCTGCATGATAAAATTCAAATTTGTTTATTTGGATATATTGTATTATGAAGTAACGAAAACTTGTTTGAAAGATCAGAAAAGTTTTGTAACGTGTAATCAATTTTATCTGTTATTTTAGCACGAATTTGTTCCGTACACTTTACTCCCAAATCTTTTGTTCAACAAAAGAAGAAGAGAGGAAAAAATAGTTTTAAGAGCCGACTTTTGCCAACTGCTGTACCAACGTTGCATCTGGTAGCAACAAACAAACGGTAAATTGGATGTGTTTTTTAAACAGAGCAAATATTGATTGATTTAAATTTTTTTAACAGAGCAAATATTGATGTTCGCTTTTTTAAAAATAATTATTAAGAATAATAAAGTTAAGTTAACATAAATTATTGATATTCATATGCTCATGACAAGATGACTATGGATCAACTGTTGCTCCAAGAATTATGTGACAATGAAACTACAATCAATTACATTTATATTTTCTTCATTAGGGCACATCATGAAGGCAATGTAAATTGTAACATTGTTAGGCGTACCTTTAATTTAGTTTGTCTATCTACGTCAACTGTAGCACCAATAAATGCTGCAAGCCTGTCGCCTGTGCCAGGCCCATCAATGGAGAGAATCTCATCTGCTGAGCCGAAACTTTCATCTTTGCTACGTTCATCAACACCCATATCAAGGATGATGACAGAACCTTTGCCTTTGAGTATGCTAGATGAGACAGATATGACAGGTCAGCATGAAACTCCAACAACGTCAGTATCTTGTCGGTATGTATCACAATACAAGTACATAATTAGTCCTACTAATAATAATAGTTTCATAGATCAATATATTTCAGTACTTAAAAACCATTACCGATATCAATACCTGAGGAAGTGTTACAATGCCTCGTAGAACTCGCACATAGAGTAAAGGAAATTAATAAAAATGGATACACAAGAAAGGAAGAAAAAAAAGAAAAAAAACTGACAAAAATGAATGTTCTTTCTGTAAAAAGAAAGTGCTGTAAAAAGAAATAACTCGTCTAGTCGACAATAAATAATGTGCAATAACATTTGTACACAATTTGAGTCTGATTTGAGACTTTCTTTGTTCAAATAACTCGTCTAGTCGAAAAAACGAAAATGTGGAAAAAGCTACAGAAATAATACAAAAGATTTAAAATGTTATTTTAAAATGTTAATTAAAATGTTATTTTAAAAATTTTATTCTTGTTATTCCTTTCCTTTTAGTTTTGTGCGAATTAGTTTTTGTAATTAATTGGCTAGAATTTGGTGGCAATATTCTATAATATACATATAAATATATATATAAATATAATTATATAAATATTTAATTATATTATATTGTATAATATGTCACATAATACACATTCGTATATTGTAACAGTCTAGTCAGTCAATTCTGCAATGTACCGCCACTTACATCCCTAGAATTCTAGGGATTTCCTTATGTTGGTAGACATGTATTTTTTCGGGACGCGATTAGAAAGAAACAGCAGATTTTAGAGAGAGAACGCGTCGTTCTGCACACACCCATGATGGAAGGATTACATGGTGTGTGCAGTACGACTCGTTCTCTCTCTAAAATCTGCTCTTCTTTTCTAATCGCGACACGAAAAAATACATGTCTACCAACATAAGGAAATCCCTAGAATTCTAGGAATGTAAGTAGCGTTATATTGCAGAATTGACTGACTAGACTGTTACAATATACGAATGTGTATTATGTGACATATTATACAATATAATTATATATTTATATAATTATATATATACACAATATATATATATATATATTATATAAATATATAATTATATTGTATAACATGTCACATAATACACATTCGTATATTGTAACAGTCTAGTCAGTCAATTCTGCAATATACCGCTACTTATATTTATATATATATATATATATGTATTATATATATATAATTATATATATATAATATGACAACAGACACTGCAATTAAGGTAAAATTATTTGAATTCGAAGTATCAAGAGTCTAGCATCTATCCTCATAAAAAATGATCTATACAATATATACCGTCAACTATTTAATTAATCTTTGGATTTGTATTAACAGTCAAAAGAAAATGCACTAAGATTTCACGTGACGTACGATTCGTCGGAAATTCAATTTAGAAACGTAAATTTCCAATATGTTGAAGGAAAACCTATTTTTAAAAATGTATCGTTCACCATACCGAGTGGCAAGAAGGTTGCTATTGTTGGAGGATTTGGTTGTGGGTAAGCTATCAGGTATATAAACTATATACAGGGTTGGGCAAAAGTCCGGAAACGGTCAAATATCTCGAAAAGGATCAACTATAGCGAAAAATTGTAAATAGCAAAGTTGTAGGGCTTAAAAAAATGTACCTAATGATGACTAAAAATTTTACTTTGAGTGGAGGACGAAGATCATATAAAAGTCAAATTGAATTTTTTAAATGGAACTGCCTACTTTTTATTGCATATTCTTATAGCTTATCTCGAGACCTTTCCAAAACACTATAATAAAGTATTTTTTTGTTAAGTATTTTCCGAGTTATAAAGCTTGAAATAATTTCATAATTTTACATAAACTGTAAAATATCTCGTAAAATATTTACTTTTCGATGACCTTACCTCAATACTTTTATGCACAGAATAATGAGAGGAATCAATTGGTGTAAAGAAAACACATAGTTGTTTTTAAGAAAAAATATGTAATTGTTAGTTACAAATTGCATATTTTTTCTTAAAAACAACTATGTGTTTTCTTGACACCAATTGGTTCCTCTCATTATTCTGTGCATAAAAGTATTGAGGTAAGGTCATCGAAAAGTAAATATTTTACGAGATATTTTACAGTTTAAGTAAAATTATGAAATTATTTCAAGCTTTATAACTCGGAAAATACTTAACAAAAAAATACTTTATTATAGTGTTTTGGAAAGGTCTCGAGATAAGCTATAAGAATATGCAATAAAAAGTAGGCAGTTCTATTTAAAAAATTCAATTTGACTTTTATATGATCTTCGTCCTCCACTCAAAGTAAAATTTTTAGTCATCATTAGGTACATTTTTTTAAGCCCTACAACTTTGCTATTTACAATTTTTCGCTATAGTTGATCCTTTTCGAGATATTTGACCGTTTCCGGACTTTTGCCCAACCCTGTATATAACACAAAGTGAGATGGAAGAAAATACAGGGAGTGCGAAAAGGACGCTTACACACCAGTTGTGCCAAACTTTAAAAGCTAAACATTTCGTTTTTCGCAGTTGCCTGCCCTGTGTTTTTTCGTGCACCGAAGGCTGAAAAGGGGCGTGGTTTACGAGTTCTGCACACACCATGTAATCCTTCCATCATGGCACACACCATGTATCCTTCCACCATGGTACGAACCCATGGACCTATAATATATGAACTATTCATGAGAGAGAGAAATGTGTTTCCGCCGAAAACTAAAAACTTAAAACTAAAGCCGACGGCACACGGTACGATTTTTCGTAGTAGATCGCATACGAGTTAGCCACTATGCATGAGAGCGAGAGAAAGCGAGCGTCTTTCGCTCTCTCTCACTCTCGTGCTTAGTGGCTAACTCGTATGCGATCTACTACGAAAACTCGTACCGTGTGCCGTCGGCTTAAGGGCTATCGCACACAAAATGCATAGCGTTGCATAAACATAACATAAGACCGCTGGACCAATGCGCATCTTATGTAAATCAATATGGCGACTTTTTTCTAGGTGTTTATTGGTCCAGCGGTCTTATGTTATGTTTATGCTACGCTATGTATTTTGTGTGTGATAGCCCTAAAGCGGGAAACACAGACTTTTGCATAATGCATAATACATATGCATAAGAAATTCGATTGGTCGAATTCCTTATGCACATGCTAACGGACCAATCAAATTTCTTATGCATATGCGTTATGCGTTATGCAATGGTCTGTGCTCCCCGCCTAAGGGCTATCGCACACAAAATGCATAGCGTTGCATAAACATAACATAAGACCGCTGGACCAATAAACACCTAGAAAAAAGTCGCCATATTGATTTACATAAGATGCGCATTGGTCCAGCGGTCTTATGTTATGTTTATGCAACGCTATGCATTTTGTGTGCGATAGCCCTAAAGAATCATCGGGAACCACACGAACTTCATGACTACGTTTACACGACAGCCTAAAGCCGATTTAATAACTACCGTAGTTAGAGAATTCTTGCATTCAATTGGTATATTCTTTTAGATCTAAAAAAATTTACCAATTGGATGCAAGAATTCATTAACTACGGTAGTTACTAAATCAGCTTTAGACTGTCGTGTAAACGTAGTCATGGTCAGAGAATAGTGGGTGCTTTCCAGCAAGCCGCAGTGTAACACAGTGTCCACTAGTGTGAGTGAGACACACTCAGTACATCTAGTGAGATATATGAGTGTGTCTCACTCATACTAGTGGACACTGTGTTACACTGCGGCTTGCTGGAAAGCACCCATAAAGTGGACCCGAATTCCATCGTAAAAATGAGTTCGATATTTGGCCACTCGCGTCGCATGAACGTTAGTACTCCCATTTCTATTGGTTCTGTGATTATTAACCAATAGAAATGGTAGTACTAACGTTCATGCGACGCGAGTGGCCAAATATCGAACTCATTTTTACGATGGAATTCGGGTCCACTTTTGTCACCCACAGTTCGGTCTCCTTATCCTATTTCCTGGGTGCAATTCTGTAACTCGTTATGCAGTGTCGTTATCGTTACGTTGTCGTTGCGCAGCTTTTTTATACCGTAGGAAAGCTGCGCAACGACAACGTAACGATAACGACACTGCATAACAAGTTACAGAATTGCACCAGTGTTCTGTTCTGTGCGTTTTGTGTGCTGCGTGTGGCTCGCCTTAGGATATCGTCACATGGCATGTTGCAAGACGCGTAATTTGTGAGAACCAATCGCAAATCAGAAAAAATTAACATTACAACAGAAATTTTGATTTCCAATTGGTTATTTACGCATTACGCGAAATACGCCCCTTGTAACGACACCCTGAGATTAGTTTTCTTTATTCTGATTAATCAAATTTTAATCTAATCTCAATCTTAATCTCTAGTTTGATAGGTTTTTATCTCCGTCCAGATATTTTTACATCCATGACTGCATTCAATGAAAAAAGTAG
>CABEGB010000206.1:0-52146 GCA_901521435.1 Crematogaster levior
TAACTCGAAAACCGCTTCAAATCAGAAATTTTGACAAAGGAAAAATCATCTTAATTATTAATCCATTTGAATTAAGGTTACATCTGGATCACCCTGTATGAAAAGCTTGTGCAACAAAGGTGAGGGGGCCATAAAGGGGTAAACAAGACTTATAACAGACTCCGTCAAAACTATTATTGGCCAACAATGAAACAAGACATTCAAACTCATATTAAAGGTTGTCGAGACTGTCAAATCAGGAAATTAACGAGAACAAAAACTAGGCAACCCATGTTGATAACTGACACCCCAAAAGTAGCATTCGAGAAAATCTCTATGGATATTGTGGGGCCTTTGCCCATTACACGAAATTATAATTCATATATATTGACAATACAGGATCTTTTGACTAAATATTCAGTAGCTTCGCCTTTAAAAAGAGCAGATTCCCTCTCAATTGCCGAGGCATTTGTAAAAAATTTTATTTGTATCTACGGAGCTCCCCGAATTTTGTTAACGGATCAAGCCCCCACATTCTTCACTTCATTAATGAAAGCAATTGCCTCCCATTTCAAAATTAAACAGTGTCGCACCACCGCTTATTATCCCCAGTCTAACGGTTCGATAGAACGATCGCACCATGTATTAACAGAGTACCTAAAAATGTACACTAACATTAACAGTGAATGGGATGAACACATAATGACTGCTATGTTTGCTTATAACACCTCCGTGCATGAAGGTACTAACTATACGCCATACGCTTTAGTGTTTGGTCATCCTCCTAGGGTGCCCTCTTCTACTACTATTTTAGAAGAGCATGAGGAATTATCCTATCCAGATTACTTAATCAACTTGTTTAATACCCTGACCTCCTTCCGAGAGTCAGCCAGGGAAAATTTAATTAAGTCCAAAGAAAAAAGCAAACAATATTACGACAAACGCGTAAATATTCAAAATTTCAAAGCCGGTGACAAGGTTTATCTGCTAAAAGAACCTATAAAAAACAAGTTTTCTGACCAATACTCTGGACCGTATGATATTATTGAAATGTTACCAATGAATAATGCCAGAATTAACTTTAAAGGAAAATCTCGCGTGGTGCATGTTAATAAACTTAAATTATCAAAGATTACCCATACAATAGACCCTGGATGAAGGAAAACGGTGATTAATCAGATCAAATGTAAACATTGCCCGGAGTCCGGGATCTAGAGATTTAATAAGCATACAACATATATATATATATCGCGAATACTATTATATTACATATTATCCCATTTAATAATAAGATGTATACCGTATTGATACCATATTGATTGATTAAGTATATTAATAATAATATTTTACAGGCATGTTTCGTCATCTTACCTTCAATCTTGCTCTACGGCGCGAACGCCATTATTGCTTATGATTGCGGAGGATCCTACCTCAACGTAACTACAATATCTCTACTCAGATCAGGTGAATGCGACTTGAACATAGATACGCCCATAACTGCAAATACGTACGTACAATTACTACAACTATCTGCCTACTCACACACTGAAGTTATACAATGTAAAACAGAAATCATGCGAACTATATATCACTGCGGCATGCACTCCCATATCTCTGCAGTACATAATGGATATGCTAGTTATTTACAAGAAACATCGCGCGAAAAATGTATTCAGATGCACAAGGAAGGACTTCTTAAAATAGGAGAATCAATAATAGACGGCTTAAAACCTAATAATACCTATTACCTATTACCGTAACGTCACTATGGCAGGGAAAATAAATGTAGATAGGACGTGCAAAGGCATTCAGTATTCAGACTATTACGGCACGTGGGACGATGTGATTGTACAAGCCACCGTAAGAATTTCTCTAAAAACTTCATACGCGCCAATAAAATTAGATGCAGGAAAGATAATGTTAAAATCTGGTACAGTTTGCGATTTGAGCGAAGAAACCTGTATAGACTCGGACGATGGATATACCTTTTGGCGGAGCATACCGACGACAGCTTGCGGGTTTGAATCATATGATGTTTTATACGAAGGAACTGCTACTAAATTCCAGAGCTTACTAGATACATGACATACCACTATATTCACCTTAGAAACACACGACACAACCTTCTCTCTCACACAAACTCGTAAACATACTATTTGTGGATATACTTTATTTGGAACAGAACATCCCAAACTATTTATTTTCGAAACTCAGAGGGGAAATACTTTTAAGGCTAAATCAAAGACTGCTGTAACAAATTTGGACATGTTCGCCTATGTGAACTCCAAATTTATATATGTCGAAAGACACATCAGGAATCAAATAGCCACTCTGTATCAAGATATAATACTACAAAAGTGTGAGCTGGAAAAACAGGTAATCCAAAATACGTTATCTCTGACCACGATATTACCTGATGAATTCGCATTCCGAATTATGAAAACGTCTGGCTACATGGCAGTCACAGCCGGCGAAGCAATACACATAATTAAATGTATACCAATTGAAGTTTCCCTCCGTAAAACAAACACTTGTCACACTGAGTTGCCGGTTTCATTTAGAAATACATCATTATATGACACCAAAATCACGGATTGTTACTCGACATAACACCATTAGAGATTGTAATTCACTTCTTCCGATCCTATATAACATAGACGAAACATGGGTACAATTCAACCCAATGCCTACTGTGACAGTACCACCACATGAAATCAAACCGTTGACTAAACTTTCCTGGAAATACTTAGCACCTAAATCTTTAGCCACTAGTGGTATTTACTCTCAAGAGGATTTAGACGAATTAAGAAACCATATCATGTTCCCCGCTGAAAAAAGAGCTGTTTTAACCCTTATGTGCACAACCGGGTACCCGGGTATCCACCGCGCCATACTTTTGCGTATAACTTCATGAAAAATTGAAATATCGATTTTTCCGTTTAGGAATGCCTCGTTGAACTCTTTGAGAATATGAAACGACTGAAAAAAAATTTTTTTTCGAATTTTTTAACCTAAATTACATGGTTTTATGACACATACACGTTGGGCACAACCGGGTACCCGGGTATCCACTAGGTGTAAAATTATGTTTTCGCTCAGAAATTAATTAATAACATTGATTAATATTTTATTTAGGTAATGGTAGTTTATAAATAAACAACAAATATAATTTTCATGCACTGCAAACCTTTATTGAACTTTACTGTGCGCAATCGAGACTAAGGTCGCCCGATCCCCTTCGTACCTGCGCAGCGCTCCGGTACTCAATTGTTATGTTTATTTTTTGGAATGCTGTGGCGGGCTCAGGATCTCCAATATGACTTAAATACTTTCTATTGATGTTTATTTAATGAAATAAATTTATTTCAAACGATTCCGTTTGTTTAAACTGTCAAAAATTAAGATAAACTCGCAGTGGATACCCGGGTACCCCGGTTGTGCAACAACGTGGAAAAAGTTGGTTGTGCACATAAGGGTTAAATACCATCGCTCGAGGCTTTACAGGACAACCGATTCCATCAGACACAGTTTCATTACAAAATCTGTTGGACGAAAACTCCTTAAATAAAATTTATAATAGCACTTTAGCAAAAATATGGAACGGTTTTACTACTTTTGGTGCTGCAACAGCCGGTATGTTCGGAATATTTATAATAATCCGGTTAATCAAAATCATATTTGACACTTTAGTTCACGGTTATGCATTGCATGCTACATATGGATGTAGCCTACATTTACTAGTCGCAATTTGGAGTTCTTTCACACATCTGTTATTGTACCTTGCAAGTAAAAGACCGGAACAATCAAAACAGGAGCAAGAAACACAATCAAATGAAAATACAGTCGAAGCCGCATGTAATGCACAACCAGAAAACACAAATACCCAAATCACCCAAGCTATACAATAGTCTACTCGTTTCAAGATTTAAGGACTAAGTTAGATGGAAATGCACAAATCCCTCCATAAAATATTATCGGTATTTGTTACTTAAGGAGGGTGGTGTGACGTCTCGACTAGTGATTTTCTCACTGGATAAGAGCAAGATTGAAGGAAGTTAATATTAGGAACTAGCGCGTCACTACAGTCGCTACTACACTAATATTTTGTAATCTCGTATTCAAACATTCTATGAACTTAGTTAATATTGGAATATTTTTGTAATAGTTATAGAATGATACTTATGCCATCTACACATTTTATGTCTTTATGAATTAATACTTTTGCGAAATCTATATATTATTATAAGCTTCGTAGTATAGAATTATAAATTTATTAATAATTATGTATTATAGTATTATAAGTATTATAAGTTTTATAATAGTTTAAGAACGGTTTTATATCACGTTCAGCTCAGGGTATCTAGATATAAGCTATTAAATAAGCAAGCGTTGATTATGATGCATCAAAGCACCGCGGAAGTAGTATCAAAATCACGCCACCGTTGTTATCTGCAAAATACCAGGAAGCCCACCGGACGCACAAAGAAGAAAGGTGGACAAAGAGGAACCATTGGAACCACCGCAGCCAGTCGCGTAGTTGATTTCGGAAGGACAACACGTCTTTAACTGCGTGTCTCATTTATACAAGACAAGAACTTTACTGCCGAATTTTGTAACTCTCTCTATTAAAAGGAAGGCATAAAATTCCATCTGATTTGACGAAAGGATCATTCACTCCCTCATCCCGTTAAACCCGGTGAAGGCGGGGTGACAAAAAAAAGGGAGAACGTCGTTACGTCATTAATTGTCCGATCAGACGTAACAATTGGATCCCTCGCGGTCGACGCCTGGCTAAGTCGGTGACACCAGTGTGTCACGTGCGTGCGATGGCGGGCAGCCTCACTGCTGCCACTCATGGGAAACTTGCCATCGTTCAGTCGCACCCTCCAGGCCCTTTCTAGACGCTGGAGTGGATTACGCTGAGCCCATTCGGCTGAGAACGGCCCGAGGTCGTGGGCTCCGGGCTTACAAGGCCTTCGTGGCGGTCTTCGTGTGTCTGAGCACGAAGGCCGTTCATTTAGAACTTGTTTCAGATTACACCACCGAAGCATTCCTGGCGGCGCTGCGCCGATTCATCTCGCGCCGAGGATTCTCTGTGCGCTCTGTCTGACGACCCAGACGACTTGGCCACCTTGACGCCTGGCCATTTTTTGATCGACTCCGCTTTGAACGCCGTCCCGGAGCCCAATTTGTCCGAATCGCCAGCCAACCGTCTGAACCGATGGCAACTTCTGCAGAAAATGCGCGATCATTTCTGGGGAAGATAATCCCAGGAATATCTACATTCCCTCCTCGAGCGCCCAAAGTGGTGGGTCGACAACGATCGGATAGGGATCGATTGCCTCTGTCTTATCCGAAGTGACGTTACGCCTCCTACGCGCTGGCCGCTCGCGCGGATCACGCAGCTGCATCCCGGGGAGGATGGCCGCGTTCGCGTTGTCACAGTCCGTACCGCCGCCTCGGAACTCAAGCGCCCTGTCGTTAAATTAGTTCTTCTGCCGGTGAGCGAAGCCGGTTCATAGGAAGAATCGAATTCTTCGATTTCGGGATCTTCGAGGGGACCTTAGATCTCCTAATGTAATGTTCGCCGATAAAAATTTTAATTTTAATTTTATTTTATTTTATTTTTATTTTTTTTGTTTCTTTCGACGAAAGTGTAAGCGTTTTTTTTTTGGTGTTTTCTTGAGAGTTCGTCCATTACAGTTTTGCTTTTCTTTCCTTCTTAAAAATTTGTTCTCGGTCACTTGTCGCCGGCGCAACCGGCGAGGCGGGCGGGATGTTCAAGATCAAGCGACGAAACGTCGAAGTTATTTTCGCTTATCGTCGGTCGCGAGATCACCGAAGCCTCGCGCCCCTCTTGTGAGAAAGGCACTCCGGTCGAATAAACAAATAGCCGAATCTTGTAACGAGCGTCCTTCTAGAAGGAAATTGGCAATAATAAACCGTCTAATTGTGCGACGTAACGGAACCTTCTGTCGTTCGAAATGTTCTAACGATCTGGATCCTTCTAGAAGAGGCGCTCTTACAAAAGCCTCGCGCGCCACGTTGCGGGCCCAGACTACCGCGAAACGTCGAGGCTTTCCAACGTATCTTCGGAAAATTCGACGGTCTGTAAAATCTCGTTGCTCGCGAGTAATCAATCGCTCTGTGAACTTAGCCGTGTAAATCAGACTATTTCTGTTACTGTTTTTTTTGTTTTAATTAAATTGTTATCAGTTCTTGTTGAATTTAAGCCTTTTCTATTTGACGGTTCCTCGCCAAACTAATCCCTTCTCGCTCTATTCGCGCTTTTATCGCGGATCTATCTTAATTGCAAACACAAACAATCAAGCAAACAAATATCTCTTTCCACTAATAACAGGTTTTCTAACCTGTTATACCAATCAACTTTAACAATTAATATTTCACTTCGCGGTGCAGAGCAACAATTTCTACTTACATATTCGTGTTGAAAGGGCAAAAATACACAATATTGCAAAGTTGAAGCAAATCAATGAAGATGTGCTTCTCCTACAGTATTACCGATAAAAGTAATCATACCCCATAGTAAGTATATATCAAATCTATAAGCATCATCTTCTACTCCAATACAATTTCTAATGCAAATAATAACTTACATATTATAAAATCTTGTATCTCCCTTTATCTTCACTGGTCCTCCACTACAGAATGCTACCGTGCAAATGAGATGATGCGCCAAACAGATGACGAGGCAGCCACGGGACACGTGTGTCCATTACATCTGAACTTTTTGTACTCTATTGCACTAGTTCTCTTGTCTTCTTTCATCCACAAATCACACGCTGTATTAAACCTACCGCACACGGTGCTTGTTTTCTTGTTGAATCCACTAATATTCTATAAATGTAGCAATCAGAACCAAGTATTTCATTCTGCGGTGGGTTTTACTGTTCGTATATACTTATAATATTCGAAAAATGTACGAAATATTACGGATGAACTCAGTATATTTTAAGAATATGCTATTCCATATATTGTCAGATAATTGGATGCAGTAGATCCTATAGATATATAATTCGTGATATACCGTGAGTGATATTCTGCGAATATCACCAGTATATTATGTACGTCCTGTAATGAATTCACAATCAGTATATTCGAATGATATTATGTGCTGTCTGGATGTTGTCCAATGGGAGAATTTATCTTCCAATAAAAGTATTCTCTCATTGGACAAGACAGATAGGTTCCTAAACTTACAAAAAAAAAACCAGACCTTTTCGATCACGAGTGTATATTCCATAAATATTCCAGGGGTACGTACGTATGACTTATTCGTAATGTACTGTAGGTATTCTTGTAATCTACTAGAAATATTTTACGTGACATTCTCAGTATGTACTGGCGAGGCGGATAGACGGGACATACGAACATACTTAGTACATACTCAGTAGCTTTTAGTACGTATCTGGGATATTCTAGAAATATCATAATCTATCGTTGTGATATTCTCAGAACGTTCTTAGAATCTACCCGTGCTGTCTGGATATATTGTTCTATATATTCACGTTCATGATTTGATGGATCATCTTTGTGATATTTGTCAACAAATTTTTTGTTGCGCAGTTCGGAGCTATCTTAAATATTAAATTATAATAAATGAGATGAATACTATATATAAAACTAGGCTTACTTTTCTCGAGCCTGACGAGTAGGTGCATTGGCAAGCCAACATCATATTTTTTTATGGTGTAAATTCCATACTAACAATAAGACAAATATATTATTTTGCCAATATTGCATAATTTTACCCAGCTGAGAACTATATGCATAACAAATTAATTGTAATAAAATTGTGTTTTGTGTAATTTATTTATACGCATATGTTTATGTATAACTTTAGGTGTGTTCGGCGTTTAGTCGATTTCACCGGTGTACACGCTGGCAGTTGTTGGTGTTTGGAAAGAAGGACGCATTACACGCACTCACCACGTGGATTTAGCGCCGAATCGCCTGATTCTAAGCCGCTGCTATACTGCCCCCTTTACCTCGGTACCCCCTGACCACGGCCGAGACTCGAATTCCTGCGCGTGGCCTAGTCAGTCCCTTTTCTGAACTAGAGCCGGACAGCAAGTCAATCCATCTGATCGACATTCTCTCGTATGGCGCAGTATATCATATCGTCACGTTGCTTTGCAATTTTGTTGTTAATTAAACCTTAAGTTATTTGGATATTTTTCTTGTTTGTGAGTGAGCCAATGTGCATTAAACGGTGCTGTGATACCAATTAAGCCTTCACATCTTTGCATCTTGACCAACTCTCCAGTTCCAATCCATCCGCACAATTTTCGCGCAAGTTCTACGGGCTCTAACCAACATTTATTTTCAAATTCGACGAGCTTCGGAACAGGTGTCACAAATATATCTTTTATTAATACTCCCAATAAGTAAGATACCATTAATATAATGTTAAAACAATATTTTATAATATGTAACATTTTAAAATATGTAAAAAATAGTTCTTAATGTTATATATACAACGTTATTATAAACAATAATTGAGTAATTAAAAATAAGTAATTAAAAATAATATTTCTGCACTGCAATTGTAATGATTAGGAATATTACGTTATGGAGAAACAATTTAAAAACATTAATTAAATATTATTTGACAATATTTACATTTCTTTATAAAATCAATGTTTCAAAAAATTAATTTAATGTTTCTTGCTTACTGGGTTATCCGAACGTCTATTATACGCAAGTGTAAGTCAAAATATAACGTGATATATACGTTACAAAATAATATTAATAAAACAAATATTCGTCTCATATTACAAGACATATGTTACACACGTGTGTGCGTGTGTATTAAATATTTTATTCATCCTTGAATGCAATATATAACACGTTAAGTACGAAAATGACATTTAAATATAATGTTAACAACATCCTAATAGTGTTTCTAACGTACGTAACACGTAATTTGAACGTTATGACATTGTTTTACTATTTAGTATGCGATATATTATAACACAATATTATAATAATATATTAGTCGTAATTAGTCATAATATTTCAGTGTTATATTTAATAATATATTAGTGATATTATTGTAATATTCTAATGTTATATATCAATAATATTACTATAATATTATGATGTAATATGTAATATTACTGTGATATTGCAATATTACCGTAATATTGTCTTAATTTTACGTGCTAACCAGCGAGAAATGACCCATCGAATTGATATCGAATCGACATCGAAAACATACATCGAAAACTGATTGAAGTATTCATCGATTTCGATTGATTTATGTCACAGCTTTCGATGAATTTTCAACACTAAGAACAATTTCGATTCAATATCGATTCAATTTTGATTCAATATCGATTCAATTTCGATTCAATATTGATTATTTGACATTTTAAATATTTTTCTATTTATAAAGTTGCTTTTAAAAGCTGTTCACTATGTATCTTCAACTGGAATATCAGAAATGAAAAAATATATAATAATTTTTGGAAAATACGTTGAACTACATTAATATTTTACAAATTTTATTTTGCAATAAAAAATAAAAAAATTTGCAACATACATTTATATTAGGTGTACAACTTTGCTTCCGCCGTTTTTTTTTCCGAAATTCGAGGCTTTATTGTAAAAAACTGGTTATACATTTATGATTCAAAGTATTGTCCATCGCTGGCCACTACTTTCTCCCATCTTTCGGGCAGCGTACGAATCCCGCGTCGAAAAAACTGGTCATCTTTTGAGGCGATCCACGAATCGATCCAATTTTTTACTTCTTCATAAGACCGGAAGTGCTGGTCAGCCAGGCCGTGTGCCATTGATCGAAACAAGTGATAGTCAGAGGGAGCAACGTCTGGAGAATACGGCGGGTGGGATAGGACTTCCCATTTCAACGTTTCCAAGTATGTCTTGACCACTTTCACAACATGGGGTCGAGCATTGTCATGCAGCAAAATCACTTTAGCATGTCTTTCGTTGCGGCCGTTTGTCTTTCAATGCTCGGCTCAAACGCATCAATTGCATTCGATACCGATCGCCTGTGATTGTTTCAGTCGGTTTTAACAGCTCATAATACACTACGCCGAGCTGGTCCCACCACAAATACAGAGCATGACCTTGGAGCCGTGAATATTCGGTTTGGCCATCAACGTGGAAGCATGGCCGGGAACTCCCCATGATTTTCTGCACTTGGAGTTATCGTAATGAACCCATTTTTCGTCCCCAGTCACAATGCGATGCAGAAATCCCTTCCGTCTTTGCCTTTCAAGCAGCTGTTCACAAGCAAACAAACGCCGTTCAACATCTCTCGACTTCAACTCGTACGACACCCAATTTCCTTGCTTCTGAATCATTTCCATGGCTTTGAAGCGTTTTGAAATGGTTTGTTGAGTCACTCCCAATGATCGTGCCAATTCTTCTGATTTTGATACGAGTTCTGATCAAGTAATGCCTCCAATTCTGCATCTTCGAAAACCTTCTCTCTTCCACCGCTATGCCGGTCTTCGACGTCAAAATCACCGTTCTTGAAGCATTGAAACCACTCACGTTCTTTCACTAATAGTCTCACCATAAGTATTTGAGAACATTCGATGAGCCTCAGCAACAGATTTCTTCATATTTCTTCTCATATTGAAGCAGAAAATTAAAACCTCCCGCAAATGACGAGAATTTGACTCGTAAACTGACATTTTCAATCGAGAATAACTTTATGATGCAGACACAAATCGACTAATGTTTTTATGGGGTTATGTTGACAGATGCCCAAGTTTATTGCATGACGTCTACGATCTATTTATTTCGACCACCACTTACCGCTAAAGCCATCTATAGGAAAACGACGGAAGCAAAGTTGTACACCTAATATAAAAATAAAAATATTTGCAACGTACATTCATATAAAAATTATTTTCAAGTAAATAGTTGTCAGTACAAAAATAGACTTATAAGAAATATATCAAAAACTCATTATTTAACAAGTTTCCAATATATTTTTAACAAAATAATTATTTTATTGGGTTAATGCATAATTATCCGCCGTTTTTTAAACAATATTTATTATGAAAAAAGACACATAAAAATTTAACAGAAACATGTTTAAATGATTATTCTGGAGCATATCACCTAAACATAGAAGAATATTTTAGAATATTTTAAAACAAAAATAAATAAAACGCCAATTTTCACTTAAAAAAAACGTGCCTACATGAACGGCGGATAATTATGATCGAATCTGTTTTGTATATTGATAAATGTTAATACTACTACTATTATACTGTTTAAATATTTAGTTACTTACTTATTTTAACTTGTTTATTAGATATATAAATATAATATTTTATTTTAATTTTCGACAAAATTGACAAATTATAAACAAGAACTTTGCTGTTGAAATTTTTTTCAATTAAAGCTGCGTTCCGAAATTCACTGCCAGTATTGAAAATCTATAGTTCATGTTACGTATACTATAGAATTTCAGTACTGGCAATGCATTTCGGAATACAGTATAAAATAAGTATAAAATTCATGTAAGAAGCGAATCAAAATAGTATCGAATTGATATTGAAATGATGAAATATCGATATTTTACTAAAAAACATAAAATTTGCTTATTTAAGATCTTGATGATGAATACGTATCACAAATAATATTTATCTTTAAAAAATGTCGTAAAACATACACTTCGAAATGAACTTTAAAGTTCGATCATTATTTCGATTCGATGAAATATCGATGATTTCGACGTTGATTTGATGTCGATTCGATGGTTAATTTCTCGCTGGGTATGTGGGTAATGTTATTGGTATATCATCAATATTGCTGTGATATAATATCACTATAATATTACTGCGATGTCAGTATAATATTGCTGCCATATGTCACCATAATATTACCGTGATAGATTTTGGCGGACATTATAATATTATTGTGATATCTCAGTAATATTACATCAATATTTCTACTACATTTCACTGCAATATTGCAGTGAAAAATATTACTGTGATATTACTGTGATATTATGTGCTATGTGCCCATATAGCACAGAAAAGTTGCAGACATATTGCAGAATAATTTCATTGAAACATTGCAATATTGCAAATCGGTTGCGAAACCTTGCTGCACCATTGCTGTAAGATTGCGGCAACGTTAAGATGTCCGCTTTTTGTAATATTGCAACGAAGCATTATAGCAACATTGCAATGTAATGTATTTGAAAGAATGCAACGTTACTGCAACCATCTAGTAATATTACAAATAGAATATTTTTATTTCTGATAGATGAATATCTCGGAAGCATATAAAAACATATAAAATAAAAAAAGCTTGATATAAACAGAAGTTTGCAATAACTTTATATCCAGAATAATATATTGTAAAGTTATATCCAAATATAATCATATATAACTTACAATATTATATTTTGGACACAAAATTATTTTAAACTTTTATTTATACAAACCATTTTTTTTATTTTAGATGCTTTTATATACTCCTACAATTATGTATCTTTTATCTTATATCTAATATTATTGTATCTTCCTCTCTCTCTCTTTCTTGTTCTCTTAGAAATAAAACCATTACATTTGGATAAATTTTTTATGGATTCTAAAATAAAAATTATTTTATGTATCAGATAACTTTCTACAAATTGCACTTCTATTGATATATGCTTTATTCTCAAAAGCGATTTTTGATAATAAAACATTCGAGTAAACGTAGTATTAATTTCTATACAAAAAAATGTTTGCAATTCCGAAAATATTTGTTTACTTATTTTACTAGCAAAAATTTCGCTTTTGTGAGAATTTTTTTTTATATAAATATATTTAGGTATAAATATATACCGGGGCGATGGTTCTCGAGATCTCTGGAGCGGACCGAGAAAGGAAGGCGGACGCGTTGGCTGACAAATTGACCGACCTCTTTAAAGACCAAGGGGGGATCCGAGTGGCCCGCCCCAAGCGCACCGTAGATATTAGGGTGCGGGACTTGGAGCCCTCGGTGACCCCCGAGGAGGTCGGGTCAGCTGTGGTGAAGCAGGGCGCGTGCAGTCCCTCGGACGTTAGAGTGGGGGTGATTCGCCCACCACCGAATCCGAGGGGCATGAGCACGACGATTGTCAAATGCCCTGTGGAGGCGGCAAACCGCATTATTAAGGCGGACCGCCTCCAACTAATATGGGTCTCGGCCAGGGTCGAGATCCTTGAGAAGCGCCCCCTCCAGTGCTTTAGATGCCTGGAGGGGGGCCATGTTAGGGCCAAGTGTCCCGACAACCCGGACCGCAGTGGTTGCTGTTACCATTGCGGGGTTGCCGGGCACCGGGCCAGTGAGTGCAAGAATCCGGTCTCCTGTGCGGTGTGCAAGGCCGCGGGGAGGCCGGACACGCACAGAATGGGGGGCGACGCATGTCGGCCCCCCAAGGGTAAGAAGAAAAAGGGCCGGGGAACGGCACAGACGGCCACCCCCACGGTCCTCGCCTCAACTGCCGCCGCCATAGAGGCGGCAGTGAGGATGGAGGCGGAGCCAGAACCTCTCCCGCAGAGACCGCGGGAGAGAGCTCCCCCAGCTAGCGCTGGGAGCGAGGAAGTAGTCATGGAGGTGGTGCAGGCGGCCACCTCCGTTACGACTGTTGCTCTGATTACCCCTGTTCCGGCAGGGGCAACGGAGCTAATGGAGGTGGATCCCCAGCCACAACGTGTGCCGAGGGGGCTCCCGGTCATGAGGTCGATCGAGAGTGGTAACTTTTACAGGGCCTTGCCCTGTGATGTGGCAGAGCCGATGTCCGGCATTGCAGAGGGATCCGGCGTGGAGGGGCCGACGGAGGCATAAAGTTCGCCTCCATCAGGCTCCTCCAGGCGAACCTGAATCACGCCCGCCGGGCCCAGGATCTCTTTATCCAGGATCTGGCGGAGCGTGATGCGGGCCTTGGAGTTGTGGCGGAGCCGTACCGCGTCCTGGGGAATAACCCTAACTGGTTAGTGGACGCGGACGGCTCTGCCGCAATTATCAGAAGGCACTCCCCTCGCTCCCCTCCCATCTCCCTTCTGGTGAGTGGGAGGGGGTTTGTTATAGCGAGGTGGGGTGCCCTGTTTGTGGCGGGGGTGTACGCGCCCCCCAGCAGGACTCTCCCCCAGTATAAAGCATTGTTAAGGGGCTTGGGGGACGGCATACGCCGATGCCTCCCCCATCCCGTCTTGGTGGCCGGGGACTTCAACGCCTGGGCTCGGGCGTGGGGTTCCCGGTTCACCAATGCTAGGGGAGAGGTCCTGCTTAGATGGGCGGCGGAGCTGGGCCTCGTTTTGATCAATCAAGGGGCCCAGAGCACCTGCGTCTGCCCCCAAGGGGAGTCCATCGTGGATTTAACGTGGGCTACCCCGGGGGCGGCGCGTTTGGTCAGCAACTGGGGAGTGGCCAGAAGAGATACACTATCAGACCACGTCCAGATTGAGATGGACGTGGTAGCCACTCCCCAGGAGGTGCTACTCCGCCGTCGTGCGGGGGGCAACGCACCCCCGAAGAGGTGGTCACTGGTCAAGCTTGACCAGGACCGTCTGTTGGCCTTCGCCGCGGCAGAAACCTGGTCGGTGAATCTCACCGACCAGGTGGACGCCAACGCAGAGGCCGAGGAAATAAGGGGCATGGCCGAGCGCCTTTGTGACGCGGCCATGCCCCGCTGTAGGCCCGCCCCCCGTCGGGCTGCTTATTGGTGGTCAGAGGAGATTGCGGACTTGAGGCGCCAAGCCAATTCGGCGCGCCACAATCTCCTCCGCGCCCGGCGGCGAGGGGCGGGTAGAGAAGAGTGTGCTATGGCGCGCAGCGAATTTCTTGCCGCGCGGAACTCGCTGCGGGCAGCCATCAGCACGGCCAAGGCCAGGGCCTGGGAGAAGTTAATAGAAGAACTCGACCAGGACCCCTGGGGGCGACCGTACCGGATCGTACTTAATCGTTTACGTCCGGCGGCGCCCCCAACGACGCAGACGATAGACCCCGAGTTTCTGGAGCGGGTGGTGGAGGCTCTTTTTCCCTGGAGGGATGTTAATCTCCCTCTGAAGGGTCCGCCTCCCCCCTGGTCTCCGGAGCTCGAGGTCTCTGATCAAGAGTTTGTCCGGGCCGCGAGGAAATTGGGGGCCAAAGGAAAAGCCCCCGGCCCGGACGGGGTCCCTGGTCGAGTCTGGGCCTTGGCACTTGGTGAAGTAGGTGCCCGCTTGAAGCGTCTCTTTAATACCTGCCTCAGGACGGGCACCTTTCCCTCCTTGTGGAAACAAGTGAGGCTCGTGCTTCTCCACAAGGAGGGAAAGCCGGCGGACGCACCCTCGGCCTACAGGCCGATTTGCTTGCTCGACGAGCTCGGCAAATTCTTCGAACGAATTATTGTCGGCCGACTCGTCGAGCACCTATCGCGGAATGGTCCCGACCTTAGTCGGGACCAATTTGGTTTCCGAGAGGGCCTGTCAACGACTGACGCAATAATGTCACTCAAGGCCTTCTCGGACCAAATTACCGGGGAGGGAGACGTGGCGTTGGCGGTGTCACTCGACATCGTCAACGCCTTTAATTCCCTCCCCTGGGAGGTCATCGGGGAAGCCATGCAGTACCATGGCTTCCCCCAATATTTGGTGGACATTGTCCAGGATTATTTCCGCGACAGGGAGCTCCAGTTCACCAACAAACTGGAGCTGGCAGCCTGTAGGCCTGCCTATTGCGGGGTTCCGCAGGGGTCTGTGTTGGGGCCCCTGCTATGGAACCTCGCTTACGATAGGGTCGTCTTTTCGGCCAACGCGTGCGCCGAGGTATATCGGCGCACGAGGAAGCCGGGCGGTGTGGGGCGGGCCCGTTTAGCACCAGGGACCGTGGCCAGGATACGGAAGAGAGCCCGCCAAGGTGCAGTGGAGGCATGGCAAGCCTCCCTGTGGAGCGCCTCGGCGGGCAAGTGGACCATCGACGCTCTCCGGCCCTATCTACCCGAGTGGGTAGATAGGCGCGGACGCGGACTAACGTTCCACGCGACGCTGGGGCCCCCGGGGCACCACGGCCCCCCAATCAATATCCAGGAGGGGCGGGGAAAGGTCTCGCGGGGTGTCGGGTCTTCCCCGTTAGGACAGACAATTGGGGGAGAGGAAGTTCTGTCTTCCTCTCCCCCCGTGAAGAGGTCGTCGTCCTCGACGACCTGCCCGAGGGGTGGGTGGAAGAATACCTATGGTGATGCCCATCCACCCCTCATTATGGGCCAAGGAATGGCACCCCGGGGAGGTTTTAGTAGGTAGGCCCAAAGGGACTTGTCTTCCCCCTGGGAGAGTCCCACATAACCCCAGGGACCCCCCAGGGTCTCTGGGGTACCTATAAAAGGTTTCCTCCTCGACAAAAAAAAAAAAAGGTATAAATATATAAACATTAATTAGAATTAATTACATATTTTTATTAAAAAATTTTAAAAATCCATATTAAATCACATATATCTATCACATATATTAATCACATATATTTGTATGTAAAAATGGATAGAAAAGCAAAAATAAAATGTAACATTGGATAAAATGTTATAATAAAAAAAATATATTATCTCTGGAGATCCATTAAAATCCCATATATTTGTACGTGAGTTGTATTGAAAATATATTATAAAATATATTGTAACGTTGATATAAAATATTATTTATATCCTTTAATAAAAAAAATATGCTTATCTTTAGCTTAAAATTATATTAACTTTATTGATATTATTCCTCTGTTATTAATTCATTTCATGAAAGAATTAAAAATCATCGAATCAAGAGATACGGTAGTGTCTTGTGCTAAGTCCGCGCAAGCACAAGACACTACCGTGTCTTATTACGCGAGTCGGTCAGTTGAGAGCACTCAATATTTCTGGTTTTCATATATCCGCTCAACGGATCGACTTCTAAGTAGTCTCAATCGATAGAGCGGGGTCGAATTATATAATAAAAGTGTTTTTATTTTTGGGTTACATGCTCTATAAATCGAGCTATTACGACGCAAAGTCCAAATGTGAAAAATATCATTTAAGAAACGTCGTCTTCGTCGTCGTCGACCGCTCAGATTTTACTGTTGTGGCATTCGACATCAGATCGCACTAGTGACGCTCTGGAAATGTCGGCAAGAGGGGCTGCGGTGAGGGGCGAAGAAATGTGCTAAAGTGTCGGCAAGGGGGGCCGCGGTCAGGGACGAAGAAATGTGCTAAAGTGTTGGCAAGGGGAGCAGCGGTGAGGGGTGAAGAAATGTGTTATACAGGACGTCGTTTTTAGGACACGTTTACTATAACGTAGTATGATCGATAATCGACAGTAAGTGACGTCGATAATCGATCGACAGTAAGTGACGTTGATAAAAGTAAGCTAGGTTATTAGCGGCGACGAGACATTATTATTGTATTTGCACATGCAATAACACAAATTTTCTTTCGCTCTCGTTATCACGCATTCACTCTCTCTCTTTCACTCATTACTTATTCTCTAATCTTTCATTTATCAGACCGATTAGTTAAAAAATTTCGAGTAAAGTATATATAATATACACATGTATTTTTTCTACTTATACTTTATTCTATTTCTTATACTTATACTTTTTTCTATTTTATACACTATAAAAGTACAAATATAAATGTTCGCAATAAAAATATACGTGTTCTCAATAAAAATATGTTAAAAAAAATAAATAAATAAAGTTATTCAAGCGTATTTTCGTTAGACCTTGTAAATCACGTCCAGCTAAAGTACAGTTTTACTTCTTAAAAGGATCTCGTTACATCGTGCAAATATATGATACAAATATATGATAATGATTATAATAAAATATAATAAATAGTATAAATAAGTATGAATAAATATTGTGTATTCAATAGAAAAAAGTATAAGTATAAAAAATAGAATAAAGTATAAGTAGAAAAATTATATGTGTATATTATAAATACACATATACACATGTGTATATTATATATACACAAAAAATCGAACTGATGTACAAAAAAGAGTGATATCTCTAAAAAAATTACCTTTTTAAAAAAAGGTAAAAAAAAGGTGCTAAGTCCGCGTCAAAAAGTATCTTTGCAAAATAGTATAGTATTATTAACTCTAAAAAACTATTAAAAAACCTATTTCCAAAAGAGTGTGATATTAATCTACACACATAAGTTATTTTAATCCAAACAAAATGGTTTATTTTAAACCATAAAAAAACTATAAGTTATTTAATTATACGTTCTACAAAAATAATGATATCAACAAAATTGTGCTAAGTAAAAATAAAAATTTAAAAAAATATTTAAAAAAAGTTACAAAATAATAAAAAAATAGTTTTAATTTTTTTTAGTATATCCTACTAAAATACTGATATCGAGAAATAAAAATTAAAAAAAAACAAAAAACAAATAATGTAAAAATATAAAATTAAAAATTATTTACAAAAAAATAAAAATTAAAAATTAATGAAAAAATATAAAAATGTATATAAAAATTGAAAATTAATATAAAAATAAAAAATTTAATTAAAAGACTTAGCTCTGCTACAAAATATGTTATTTTAAAAATTAGCAGGGCTAAGTCTTTTCCTCCTCGAATTGGTGCCACCTTGGCTGCGTTCCGATATTCACTTCCAGTACTGAAAATCTATAGTTTGCGTCACATACACTATAGATTTTCAGTACTGGCGGTAAATATCGGAACGCAGCTCTTGTCGTGGTGAGGGGGCTTAAGGAGGGGCTCCTTTGATCCGTCGGGGCAGTGATGCCCGGGATTGCCGGCATCTCTGGCTCGGCGGGGAGGGGTCCCTTCGACTAAGAGCGCCAACGGGATTGGGTCGGGTGCTCCCGACCATCGGGGTGTCCCCCCGTGACCGGTGTTCCGGACGCGTGGGGCGCCCCAGTGGGGGGAAGGCTCCATCTCTCTTTCCAAACGGCTGCGGGACGTAGTCCCGCAGTACGCGGGATGGAGGTGGAGCGACGGGCCGGTGGTGTCCCGGAACTCCCGCGCCCACCGGGCTGGGCCGTCCCAGGCCGCTCGGACGTTTCCGAGGCAGGGCTGGGGCGGCGGAGAGAGCCAATTTTCGGCTCTGGGGCAGGACGGGCTCCGTAAGGCTTGGTTGCCAACCGTCCTAGGGGAAGGCCACCCCGAAAACAAACCAACCTTTATAAAATTATGGGTTATGTCACAGACAAGGAGAATAACCTTACCGGACCAGGGTGGTCGGACACCCAGGTCCCGGCGTGAGGGGGGCATCGTCCCGACCCCCTTCACGTCGTCATCATACGTCGGGCTACCGGCAGGGTGCACCGCAGGCCCTGCCGGAGAATCGGCGTCTGCGAAGGGGTTTGCGCCCAAGCTTGGGCGCAAACTCGCAGCGAGAGGCACACCCGTGTCCGTGGATGAAACGGAGCGGGTTTGTGGCCTGTGTTTTGTATACCCCACTCTCCGATTGAGAGGGGGGGCGGCTGACTCGGATATCGAGATGGCGGACACGCCAGATTCGAGGCCAAAGAAGAGGGTCCTTCCGCAGGGTGTTCGGTGATGCTATCCAAACTCCCGGTGATTAAGAAGAGGCCCAGAAAGGGGGTTTCTCCGCCCAAAAAAACCTGCTCCAACACCAGAGCACGAAGCGGAGATAGGTCCGACAGCTCAGACGAGATCGATGTCGAGAGCCTGGACCAAGCTAAGAAGAAGAGGGCCAAGACTACACCTCGTACCCGCTCGTCGAGCGAGTCCGACGGTGCGCCAGGCCCTAGCCTAATTAAGAGGGATCTGAGGGGGCGTCCCCCCAAGGACCCCTCCCACCTGGGCGAATACACTGCCTCGAAGCTCGCGGAACGGGCCAAGATGAAAAAAGCGCAGGACATAGAGAGATCTGCGCTTAGGGCGACCAACAATAAGATCCCTGTCGACGAGACGCCCGCCCGTGCCCGCGGCTTCGAGGCAAAGTGTAGGGAGGCCGCCGAAGCGATTAAAGGGGCCTCGGTCGAAGAGATAGTGGAGCTGCTTATTGGGCACGTTGCCACTATTAGGAAGGCAGCCTCGACATCTAAAGGGTTGCAGGGAACCATGGCGGGGGGCCTCCTCAAGGCTGCTGCAGCCTTTAAGGAGAGCATCCCCGCCTTGGTCGCCAGGGGTGAGAGGGGGTACTATGACCCCCTCTCAGGAAGGGCCCCCTCTCCTCAAAATGAGAGGGCGGGCGACATATTAGCGGCCAACCGCCGTTTAGAGGCGGAGGTCGCTGATCTGAAGAAGAGAATTGAGGAAATGGAGAGGACCTCCCCTCCTCGATCACCCCACGTCTTAAGACCGAGGCGGGACAGGATGGAGTACTTCGGGGAGGAGGAAGAACGTACCCCTCTCCAAGAGCCCCCGGCGGAGCGCCCCGTAATATCACAGGAGGAGCGGGAAAAGTTCCCAGCTCTTCGTCCATCATTGCAGGGGCGCCCCCCGGTTAAGCTGCCGGAGGATGCTCCTCCCCCAGTACTAGCGGGACAGGAGTCCCCGCGTAAGAAGAGGACCGACACGGTGGGTGGTATGAGCCTGGACAATCTGGTTCAGGCTGTGTCCAGCGCCGTGTCTAGGGATTTCATTCGGAGATTCCCTATCTTGAGTTCCGCGCCCTCTAACGGGACTCCCACGGGCCAGGCCCACCGGGACAAGAAGGCCGCTTCCCCCCCAACCAACACCGTGGGGGGGAACAACCCTCCTTCTTCTTCAAATAGTAAGAAGAAGAAGAAGAAGAAGAAGGGAGGCGCTTCGGCCTCCCAGAAAGCGGCTCCTCGCCCCCCCACAATATCCAAGGGGGGGAGCCAGGCATTCACTGCGGCTCCGGCGCCGGCTCCGGGTCGCCCCGCTCCGGTTTGTGCGGAGACCTCCCCCAACCCAGTTGGGGGCACCCCGCCGGGCGGCGCGACCTGGAGTCAGGTCGTCGGAAGAAAGGGGAAGAAGGGGGCTACTCCCCCTGTGTCTACCCCTAAACGAGAAGCGGCTAAGGGCTCCCCCCCCTCCAAAAAGGGGGGTGGCGCCAAGAAGCCACCCAAGAGGAGGTCCCCAACGACGGCGGCGGTGACTATCACCTCCGTCGACGGGGGCTATAAAGATATCCTGGACTAAAGCCAGGATATCGATAACAGAACTGGGCATCGAGAAATTGGTGCCCAGGAAAGCGGCCACCGGGGCCATGATATTGGAGGTATCCGGCCCGGACCGTGAGAAGAAGGCGGACCTGTTCGCTGAAAAGCTCACCAGCCTCTTCAAGGACCAGGGGGGGATTCGGGTGGCTCGCCCGAAGCGTACCATGGATATAAGGGTACGCGATTTGGAGCCCTCGGTCTCCCCCGAAGAGGTCAGGGAGGCGGTGGAGAGGCAGGGCGCATGCGGCCCCTCTGACATTAGGGTGGGGGAGATCCGTTCCCCCCCATCAAATCAGAGGGGCATGGGCACTGTTTTAGTCAAGTGCCCTGTGGAGGCGGCCAACCGCATTTTGAAGGCGGGCCGCCTCCAATTGATTTGGGTCTCGGCACGCGTCGAGGCCCTCACGAAGCGCCCCCTCCAGTGCTTTAAATGCCTGGAGGCGGGCCACGTAAGGGCCAGGTGCCCCAACATTGACATTGACCGTAGCGGTCTTTGTTACCGTTGCGGATCTGGGCACCCGGCAAGTAAGTGCCAAGGTCCGGTCTCCTGCGCGGTGTGTAAGACCGCGGGGAGGCCGGATCGGCATAGAATGGGGGGCGAGGCGTGTCGGCCCCCCAAGTCTAAAAAGAAGAAGAACCGGGGTGCGGCACAGGCTCCCCCCACGGTTCTTGCCTCTAATGCCGCTACCATAGGGACAGCAACAGAGGGAATGGAGGATGCACCTCTCCCGCAGAGACAACGGCGGGAGAGCGTCCCCCCAACCAGTGTTGGGAGAGAGGAAGGAGCTATGGAGGTGGTGCAGGCGGCCACCCCCGCTGCTACAATGGCTCTGGTTGCCTCTGCTCCGGCAGGGGCAATCAAGCCTATGGAAGTGGATCTACAGCCGCAGTGCGAGCTGGAGGAGAGGCGGATCCCGGTCGTTATGGCTAACGAGCCTTGTGGTAGCCGCTATAAGGTGTTGCCCCGCGACGTGGCAGGGCCGATGCATGGCATCACAGAGGGATCCGGCGGGGAGGAGCCGATGGAGGATTAGAGTTCGTCTCCATCAGGCTCCTCCAGGCGAATTTGAATCACGCCCGCCAGGCCCAAGATCTTTTTATCCAGGACCTGGCGGAGCGTGATGCCGGGCTCGGAATCGTGGCGGAGCCGTACCGCGTCCCGGGAAACAATCCCAATTGGTTAGGGGACGCGGTCGGGTCCGCCGCGATAGTTAGAAGGCACTCCCCTCGCTCCCCTCCCATCTCCCTCGTGGCGAGTAGGAGGGGCTTTGTTATTGCGAGGTGGGGTGCCTTGCACGTTGCGGGGGTGTATGCGCCCCCCAGCAGGACTCTCCCCCAATTTAAATCCTTACTCAGGGATTTGGGGGACGGCATACGCCGATGCCGCCCCCACCCTGTGTTGGTGGCCGGGGACTTCAACGCCTGGTCTCGGGCGTGGGGTTCCCGGTCCACCAATGTTAGGGGGGAGATCCTGCTAAGATGGGCGGCGGAGCTGGGCCTCGTTTTGTTAAACCAGGGGGCCCAGAGCACCTGCGTCCGCCCTCAAGGGGAGTCCATCGTGGATTTAACGTGGGCTACCCCGGGGGCGGCGCGTTTAGTCAGTAACTGGGGGGTGGCCAGAAGGGACACTCTGTGTGAAGGGACCACGTCCAAATTGAAATGGACGTGGTCGCCACCCCCTAGGAAATGCTACTCCGCCGCCGCATGGGGGGCGATGCATCCCCGAAGCGTTGGTCGCTAGCCAAGCTCGACCAGGATTGACTGATGGCCTTTGCCGCGGCAGAAACCTGGTCGGTGAATCTTACCGACCAGGTGGACGCCAACGCGGAGGCCGAGGAGATTCGGAGTATGGCTGAGTGCCTTTGTGACGCGGCCAGGCCCCGATGTAAGTCCGCCCCCCGCCAGGCCGCGTACTGGTGGTCGGAGGAGATCGCAGACCTGCGGCGCGTGGCTAATTTAGCGCGCCGCAATCTCCTCCGGGCCCGGCGGCGAGGGGCGGATGGGGAAGAGCGTGCTGTGGCGCGCAGCGAGTTTCTTGCCGCGCGGAACTCGCTGCGGGCTGCCATCAGCACGGCCAAGGCCAGGGCCTGGGATAAACTGATTGATGAACTCGACCAGGACCCCTGGGGGCGCCCCTACCGGATCGTGCTCAACCGATTACGTCCGGCGGCGCCCCCATTTGCGCAAACTCTCGACCCCGAGTTTCTGGAGCGAGTGGTGGAGGCCCTGTTTCCCTGGAGGGAAGTTAATCTCCCTTCAAAAGGCCCGCCTCCCCCATGGTCTCCAGAACTCGGGGTCACCGATCAAGAGTTTGTCCGGGCCGCGAGGAAATTGGGGGCCAAAGGCAAGGCCCCCCGGCCCGGACGGGGTCCCTGGCCGAGTCTGGGCCCTGGTCCTTGGTGAAGTGGGTGCCCGCCTGAGGCGTCTCTTTAACACCTGCCTCAGGACGGGCATCTTTCCCTCCTTGTGAAAACAAGCGAGGCTTGTGCTCCTCCACAAGGAGGGAAAGCCGGCGGACGCACCCTCGGCCTACAGGCCGATTTGCTTGCTCGACGAGCTCGGCAAATTCTTCGAACGAATTATTGTCGGCCGACTCGTCGAGCACCTATCGCGGAATGGTCCCGACCTTAGTCGGGACCAATTTGGTTTCCGAGAGGGCCTGTCAACGACTGACGCAATAATGTCACTCAAGGCCTTCTCGGACCAAATTACCGGGGAGGGAGACGTGGCGTTGGCGGTGTCGCTTGACATCGTCAACGCCTTTAATTCCCTCCCCTGGGAGGTTATCGGGGAAGCCATGGAGTATCATGGCTTCCCCCAATATCTGGTGGACATTGTCCAGGATTATTTCCGCGACAGATAGCTCCAGTTTACCAACAAACTGGAGCTCGCAACCTGTAGGCCGGCCTATTGCGGGGTTCCGCAGGGGTCTGTGTTGGGGCCCCTGCTTTGGAACCTCGCCTACGACAGGGTGCTCCGCACGGCGCTCCCCTGGGGCAGTCGTCTGCTATGTTATGCAGACGACACATTAGTATTTTCCCGGGGGAGTACATGGAAAGAGGCGCGTGACGGCGCTAACACTGCCGTCCGCGCCGTCGTGCGCTCAATTCACCGTATGGGACTGGAGGTTGCCCTTGCGAAGACCGAGGCGGTCTTCTTTTACAGCAAAGAGATGGGGCGGTCTCCCCCCCTCCATCTTTGGGTGGGGGAGGTCCGCGTCCAGGTGAGGCCTACCATCCCCTCCGTTGTGAGCCACCTTGCCGTGGTGGAGGGGCTCCCCTGGGAGAGACCCCAGGGGTCTAAGAGCTCACACATGGAAGGAAAACCATGTTAAAAAACCCGGGTAGGCCGGACTCGTGAGGAGGGTTATACCAACCGGCCTAGGAGTGGGGGGCTCCGAAATAACCCCCCCCCCTGGAAGACAACCAGGTTAAATAATAACATTTTGTGGAATTGATGGATAATATAGTTAGAAACTTACCGCCCCAGGGGTCTCGGAGCCCCAGGGGCCGGCGTGGGGGGGGTAGAGTCCCGGCTCCCCCCACGTCGTCATCGGACGACGGGCGGTGCGGGGGGTGCGACGCAGGCCCCCCGCACTATTCCGCTACTGCGGGGTGCGGCGGTTTCCTCCAGACCGCGGTCTGGAGGATTTTTGAGAAGTTCCTCCTCTTCTTAGAGGAGGAATTCTCCAATAAGAGGTGTGCGTGCTCGGGGGGTTTTGTCCCCCCGAGCCGTCAGGGAGGCGTAGGACCGCGGTCCTACGCCTCGGTGGCTCGAGGTGTGGGGAGGCCTGCGTTCCGTTCCGTCGGGACGCAGACCTCCCCGGAGGTAAGTGCCCCCCCCCCAGGTGCTTCAAGTGCCTGGGGCGGGGGCACATCCGAAGATGGTGCCCGTCCGCCGTTGACCGGGGCAGCTCCTGCCTCCGGTGCGGTGGGGACGGGCACCATGTGGGGGCGTGTGCGGCGCCGGCCGCACACTGCCCCCAGTGTGCCGACGCGGGGCTACCCGCTCGCCACCGTATTGGTGGGAGCGGGTGCCCCGTGGTCCCTCCCCGTCGCGGGGGAGGGAGGAGGAAGCGGAAGAAGGGGAAGGGGGCTCCACCCCCTTCTTCGGTTGTTCTTGGGGAGGGGAGGGGGGCTTCACCCCCTCCCTGGTTGTTCCTGGGGAGGAGCCCCCACCTTCGGCTGAGGCGACCTTTCCTCAGGTTGACGTTTCTATGGAGGTCGTCCCTGAGGCCGGCTTAGATGCCGGCTTGGGGGCGGCCTCCGTGGAGTGTTTGTCCTCCATGGGCCCCCCTTCTGGGGAGCCCATGGAGGTGGCGGAGGAGGGGAAGTGTCCCCCTCCCTTCCCTACTGTTGTAGAAGTTGGTGGGACGGAGGCGGGGGATCCTGTAGAGGATCATAAGTTAACCCGTCTCCGCCCTTTGGTCCGCTTGGAGGACCTGGACTTGAGTACTGTCCATGGTACATTGACGGAGGTAGTAGTTAACCCCTCCCTAATATCTGGTACCGGGGTTAAGAAAAAAAAGAGGAAGAAAGGAGGTAACGGTAGTGAGCCCCCCTCCCATTGGAGTGAGCTTCACATCTAGGGGGGGGGGTCCCTGAAGGGGAAGGGTAGGGGCGTTTGTCCTCCTTCCCTGTCGCCTCCTTTTAGAAGGTGTGGGAATTATTACATTCCCTTAGTGGGGGTCGGTTTTCTTTAAGGGACGGCTGGGGGTGGGGGCCCCCAGTCGCCCCTAGCCGCATTCCACCAGGGGGCGGCCCCCCCTAACATCTGGGGGGCGGGGGAAGGTCGAGGTGTCCCGGCCTTCCCCAGTTTAGAGTATTTCATACAAGGGGAGGGAGTGCTATTACGAGACCCTGGCACTCCCTCCCCCCGGGATTGAGGCCGCCGTTAGTTGGCGGCCACGCCTGAGGAGGGGCTGGATGAATACCTATGGTGATGCCCAGCCCCTCCTCACTTTAGGCTAGGATGGACACCCCCAGGGGTTTTAGTGGGTATGCCGGAGGGGAACTTCTTTCCCCTCCGGTGAGTCCCACATAACCCGTAGAGGTCCCCCCGGGCCTCTCGGGTATCCATAAAGGATTTCCCCTGGGTTATCAAAAAAAAAAAAAAAAGGTGAGGCCTACCATTAATTACTTAGGCCTCACCTTGGATGGGCTTTGGGGGTTCGTCAAGCACTTTGACAGAGTAACCCCCAAAGCAGACAGGATGGCGGTGAGTTTAGGCCGCCTCCTGTCAAACGTCGGTGGTCCGGGTGGCCGCGTGCGCCGCTTGTACGCCAACGTGGTGCAATCGGTGCTCCTGTATGGAGCACCGGTCTGGTCCGAGGCCGCGGCAGCCAGCCGCAAGATTAAAGCTGCCCTACAGCGAGTGCAGCGGCGGCTGGCTATTCGCGCGGCTCGGGCCTATTGCACCACGTCGCACGCGGCAGCCACGGTCCTGGTGGGTCTCGTCCCCATCGTTTTTTCGGCCAACGCGTGCGCCGAGGTATATCGGCGCACGAGGAAGCCGGGCGGTGTGGGGCGGGCCCGTTTAGCTCCAGGGACCGTGGCCAGGATACGGAAGAGAGCCCGCCAAGGCGCTGTGGAGGCTTGGGAAGCCTCCCTGTGAAGCGCCTCGGCGGGCAAGTGGACCATCGACGCCATCCGGCCCTATCTATCCGAGTGGGTAGATAGGCGCGGACGCGGACTGACGTTCCATGCGACGCAGGTGTTAACGGACCACAGATGTTTCGGGTCCTACCTGCGTCGCATCGGGAAAGAGTGCACGACGCGGTACCATCACTGCGCGGCCGGCAGAGACTCGGCGCTTCATACACTGAAGGACTGTCCCGCCTGGGATACAAAGCGCCGGGCCCTGACCGATGTGATCGGCACCGCAGACCTCTCCCTCCAGGGAATTATTCCCAAGATCCTGGAGGGAGAGGATAAATGGGCAGCGTTCATCTCCTTCTGCGGCAAAGTTATGTCGCAGAAGGAGATAGCTGAACGCATTAGGAGAGGGGAGGTGGAGGTAGTGCCTCCATCCTCCCCCTCCGAGGGCGACGACGATGACAACGGGGATCCGTCCCCTCCTACTTTAAGGAGGGTCAGGCGGATCCCCCATCGTCGAATGGCGCACCTGCGCCCTTGATAGCGACGGGGTCCCCCTAGTGTAGCTGGGGGACCCCGCCAACACCTCTCAGGGTAGTTGCACTTCGGTGTTCCTCTTTAGCAGAGAGGAGGTCCCCCTCACGCCGGTCAACCACTGGTTGGTTGCCTGGCATACCGAGGGGGCCTCCTCACCCCCCTTTTCTTAGCCCGCACGCCTGATTCGTCAGGCGTGCGGAGATGAGAGGTTGGGGGGAACTCCCGGGGGGCACTCATGCTCGAGTGCTCTAAGCAAAAACAGGGAGTTCCCTCCTGGGGGGCGGGATCTCTTTAAATCCCTCCCCCCATCAGGTAAAGTTAACCGGGAGGGAGAACCATTACTCTCTCCCTCCCGGTGGGGTGGTCGTCCCAGAGGCTGCGGCCTCTGGGGCACCACGGTCCCCCCAACAGCATCCGGGAGGGGGAAGGTCTCGGGGTGTCGGGCCTTCCCCGTTAGGACAGACAATGGGGGAGGGAAAGTTCTGTCTTCCTCTCCCCCCAAGAAGAGGTCGTCCCAGACGACCAGCCCAAGGGGTGGGTGGATGAATACCACTGGTGATGCCCACCCACCCCTCTCTATGGGCTAAGGAATGGCACCCCGGGGAGGTTTTAGTGGGTAGGCCCAGGGGGCCTTGTTTTCCCTCTGGGAGAGTCCCACATAACCCCAGGGCAGTGATGGGTTGTCGTGGGATTTTTTCCCGTACAGGAACCTTCGTGCGTAAGCTGACGTCACGGCTAGACGTCGGCTGCTACCACAGATGTATCTAGGCGTACTGTAACGGATCTATGGTAGTTTTCCCGCATTTTTAGTGATACATTACATATTGTTATAAATTTTCTTATTACTATTTATATTTAATGTATTTTATTTCTTTAATCTAAACTTTTTTCTCTCCCTGCAATTTCTTTCATATTTCTTTTACCGCTGGGATCTAACGATACCTTATATTTGATTATCATAGATACATTACTGAGGATTCAAAGCGTTTGCTTAGTGCGCAGACGCAACTTTATTCCCACGACAGCCCATCACTGCCCCAGGGACCCCCCAGGGTCTCTGGGGTACCTATAAAAGGTTTCCTCCTCGACAACAAAAAAAAAGGCTTCTAATCAATGATTCCGCTTCTCCTTTTAGGCTGGTCTTCAAGTAGTGCAGCCTGGTGACATCCGAGATCGACGGGTCGTTAACGATCAGTGACCGGAAGAGATCACGGAAAGATGGCCAGTCTTCGTACTTGCCTGAGAAGCTCTGAAGTTGGATCCAAGGTAAGGTGGTGCGGGAAGGAGCGGGCTGCTCTGCTTGCTGCTTGTCCTCGGAACGCACGTTTCGAGCGGCCTCGAACTCCAACAGCGCGACCCGCTGTTGGATGTATACGCCCTCAACCTTACCGTAAAAGTCCTGCACGTAGTAATCATCATAGCCTTCAGCTCAGTTCATTGTCAGTGCAGGCTGCGCATTCGCTCGTGCTGCTCCTCGAATTTTGTCCATTTATTGTCGAGCTGTTTGAGCGTGGTCGCGATCAGCGGTCCACTGATCTTCGCTGCGCCCGACTTCTTGAGATTTTCTAGCGTGCGAGCAATGCGCCCGGAAATCTTCTGCTAAGCTAAGATTAACGGCTCCATTTCGTTTTCAGATCCTGGCTGATTTCAGATCCTTCCCCGCACCCGATCGCATACGCACTGCCGGTTCACAGAACGGAATCCGGCTCGAAGGACCAAAATGTTCGATGTGGAATGGAGTTGTAAGGAATTAGAGTCATGAGCACGCACACACAAAGAACTTACACGCAAGTTTAAACAATTCATAATGTATTTCAATCACAAAAGAATAAAACGTTTTATATACACAGTTTATGTTTACAGAGTTATATTCGGCACGTTTTCAGCGCGCGGTACGGAACACAGCGCGGACAAAGTGAGCCCACTGTGAGAAACGCGACACATGTCCAAAAGCGTTTAAGTGGCGGTTGCACACCGAACCGACTTTTGCGAGGAGCAAGTGACTCCAATAAAGCGCGCGTGCGAAAATAGGCAAGCAACTCAGCTTTTCACGAACACAATTCGCGAGGATAGCAGGCGACTATCCTATCTTACGTGCAAATTATTTAGCGAAAAAGAAATGCGGGTCGTACTCGAATGGCTCAAAGTAGACTGGCGACTATCCTCACTCAGCATCCGCTTTTATACTGTACCTTTCTGGAATGTTCTTCTCGGTCATCATTTCCTTTTTGAAGGAAATGACGCCAAAAAAGGAACATCCCAGAAAGGCCCGGAAAATGTTATAAACAATCAAGGGATGGCCGCAAGGTTTAACATGTTTTTATTCGGAACGCTGCCGTTTCACGTTGAGCCCAGCGCTCGCGCTAAGATATTTCAGATATTATGCAGAAGGGACACAAGTTCCGCGATGCAATATAACAATATGTAAGTGGTAAGCAGCGGCAGCAGCCTGTGCGATGTAGCACACACTACTATTGCCGCTCACTATTCGTGTTATTGCTGCATTACACCACCTGTGCTATACATGCAATATAGCACAGGCAGTGCAATGCAGCGCGAGAAAGGCTTGACGGAGCCCGTCGTTCGTTTGCGAACAAGCAATAACAAATTTTATGGAAATCATCATAAAGTAATTTCTTTAAAATATCTTTTTGTTTCTTTTCAAATATAATTTAATTTTTATTAATTTTTATTATATGTAAGTAACAAATTCGACAACTTTTGTATATATATTGTAACTCATCTTATTGTATTGTTTCTGGTTTTATTATATTGACAGATACACTTGAAAAGGACCAAATCCTATGGTCGAAACGTTGTGATTTTTAATAAAGGTATCAGTTGCCAGTTTACACGTCAATTATTGCTTCCTTTTTCCTGAGTTTAATATCACTGGCGAAGAGAAAATTATTCATATATTAATTTTTATTTTTGTCGGGAAAATATGTTTTTAATATGCTTATTTTAATTTATGAAAAATATTTTATTCGACATAAAACATGTTTTTTTTTATTTGTTGCGTTGCGGCGTCAAATATAAACTAGAGTTGATATAATATTAATTAAGTAAGTATGAGTCTTGAAAGAGTAAAATAAGATACTTTTTTTATTACATAGCAAATAAAAAATAAACTTTTTTAATAGATTCTCCAAAATAATAAATTTAACATATAATATACTAGCGGACCCGACAGACGTTGTCCTGTGGAAACGTAACTCCAAAAGTTATAAATTTTTTTAATCAATCATAAATGGTTAGGGTTGTTTTTTTGAAAAATTATGTAAGAAAATAATTATTTCTATGATACCTGACTCCACTACGCGTACAGTTATTGCAACTTGACTTAGCAATTGTGTGGTGTGTGAGAACTTACCAAAAATCAACTACAATTTATGAATTAATTAATTAATTTAAAAAACTTATTCTATCGGATCGAATTGTAAATCTAAACCATTCTCGAATCAACTTAATCTTACATAAAAAATTTCATAAAAATCGGTCCAGGCGTTTAGGAGGAGTTCAGTCACTAACACACGGACAGAAGAAATATATATATAAAGAATAATAAATTTAACATATAAACATTTAATATTTTTTTTATTCAATGGAGTTCTGGATTATTCAAACTTCTATTAATATATTCGTTTTTCCACGGAACTTCGCCTTCAGGAGCTATCAAATATTCTGCTATTTCATCTCGTTGTTTATATGCTGCTGTAGTTGAACGATGAGCAGTGGTTGGTCAAATACGTATCACTTCAGTAGAATTTTCATTTCTCCATGCTCCATCAATAATGCTGCCATCTTCTTGCTCAGTATCAATGAAATTGGGAGGACAGTAAATTCTGTCTTCTGTTGACTTCAAATCGTTTATAGTTTTCAAAAAATTATGAAGACATATCGTTGCTAATATTATTGTTTGCGCGTTTTCCCTCTTATGGAAAACGGCTTTGAAAAAAAGAAATTGCAAAATTGTAGTTCAAATTTAGCTAAGGAACAAGGAGAGGTGATGCCGGGTGAAAATAGCACTCGCGATTACCAGAACAAATCTGACCTCCTTTATTCAGGAGTCTCATTCTATTTCTGTAACAATTAACAAAATAACAAAATAATACTGTTCTTAATGAGAATGAGAATGCGTGCCGATGTTAACTGAATGATTGACGCGTGCCGTGAATTCCAGAAAGTGCTATATTCGCGGAATAAAACTGACGTTCTGAAGTTACTCGATCGGGCCGAAGACAAAGCGAGAATAACAACCGATTCGCGACGATGACATGCGTGCGCGAATATTCTAGATTCGCGCAGCATGTACTAATAAACCATCTATGAGCACTTATGGTTGCTCATATTAGCAGTGCGATTAGCTGCAGCGCGCCGATAGAAACAATCTTTATTCACAGCAGTACTCTGCGCGAACAATTATCTTGTCGACATATTTAGGATACACTGTAATCGGTTTTCTGAAGATCCTCCATCGTAAAACAAGAATTCCAAATAAGTTTTCTATAATCCTTCTAGCTCGCGATAGTCTATAATTAAAGATTTGTAACGAAGCGTTCCGTTACGAAGTAACCCTCGGTATAAACAATTGTTCCCGCGCCGCGCCAACCTCCCGTCATTAACCTGCGGATATAAATACCACCGTTTTTGAGGTAAAAATCATCTTCCCTACGACCAGCGAGCTGAGCAGGTCTCACCACCGAAGACATAGTCTCCGGATCCTATTCTGCACGCGTGTTGAGCGAGCAATTCCTCCAGGGTTGAGCGAGTTGAGCATCTTCTAGAGTCGTGTATTGAACAATTCCCCGCCTGTACATCTAGCCGACTACGGGCTGAGTAGTCAATTTCCGAAGATCACGTGTTGAGTGGCAAGTCACGCGGTGAGTGACAACCCCCGCCTCTTGATGAGAGGTCCTCCATCTCTCCCGACATCCCTTTAATTCGCATCGCGAATTAATCCGCAAACCGCATCGCCGAAGTACGACGAAGTCCGCCGATTCCGCCCGATCTCCGCGACCAGAGTCGCGCCGCCGAAGTATCGCGAAATCCGCCGATTCCGCCCGATCTCCGCAATCAGCGTCGCGCCGCCGAAGCACCACGAAACCCTACGATTCCGCCCGAACGCGATCAGCGAGATCACGCCGCCGAACGACTGCGAACCGAGCCGAACGCTCCTGACGGCTATTAAGCCGCATCCACGCGCACCAACGCCAGGAAACGAAACCATTAATCCGGCAATACCGGAACTTGTAAATAGTGTATATAATATTAGTTTTAAGAATAAACCTAGTCATAAACACACGCAAACGCCTATTCACTCAACCTTCGATTCCGCCGCCCGAACACTGGATTCCCGCGGCTATCCATAGCACGAACGAAAATGCACTATTACAGATTCTTTTTTTAAAGCTTAAATTATGACCTGGATATGGTCTCATCATATTTCTTGTTAATTGAAATGCCTCGTCTCCAACAAAAAAGCATGGTGTTTTTATTACACTTCCAGGTAAATTGGCTTTGCCTCCTGGTAAATTCAAATTACCATTGTGCAAAGCTTGATCAAAATTCGACCTCGCAAAAACTCCGCCATCACTATTGTTGCCATATGCTCCAATATTAATAAGTGTAAATTTGTAATTATGATCACACGCCGCCATTAATATTATAACTAAAAGTCTAATATACTAAAAGTCTTCTTGTAGTTAAAATATGAACTTTCAGAATTTGGCGGAGCTTGTATTTGTACGTGCTTGCCATCAACTGCTCCACAACAGTTCGGCAAATTCCAATTTATCCAAAATCCTTCACATATTTTGATCCAATCTTCCTTTTTAGGAGCTTGTAAATATATGGGCATTAATACTTTTATAATTGTATATGTTTCATATATTATTTTACGTACTGTCGATTCCTCAATACGATATGCTAAGGCGATTGATAAGAATTGATCCCCAACAGCAAGGTATCTGTTTGGTATCAGAGCGAATTTGTAAGGTCGGTGGGCAGAAAAACGTTGTAGCGAAAGGAATGTGCGAATCGAATGATCGAGAAACGTCGATCAATAACTAGGGTGGGATGGAAGTAAGTCCTGCCAAATAGTTAGTCGTCCAAATACCATCGGGGAAAAGTGTGAGAGATCCGTCGACTAAGACGGTCGATAATATTCAGTCGCGAATAGTCCGTCAGTGTCGAAGTAACGCCGTTCAAACAAATACGACACGCACACACAAAGATTGTCGAGTCTTGACGCGATTCTATATCGACGTGGCGCGGAAGCTAGCCGCACGAATTTTATTTTGTACATTTACTAAATTAAAGAATTATTGTTACGTTCATCGAGAATCAGAGTCTTAAGTTCATTCATCCACGCGGTATCCCAACCATTCGAATCACATCTTAAGAACATACAAACCGGCATCTAGCTAACTCATATACGCATTTATATTTCTGGTCCTTCGAGCCGGATTCGGGCGCGGATGCGGATACGCGCGTGAGGTGACATGGTGCAGGTCCTTCAGCATCGGTGAAACAATCCGAGTTCGCGTCGTAAAGAACGATATCGACCAAACAGGTTCGTCAGCAATCGGCAATGAGTATCGAACTGTTGAGGAGACAAAGAGGAGCGATCAAGACGAAGTTGACAGCGGCAGAGAATTTCGTGAATCGAATAAGCGAGAATGCGGACGGCACAACGAGGGAGGAAATCGAGGCACGAGTCCAGAAGTTGGAGCAAATCTATGAAAAATTTCAAGTGGTATCGCAGCAATTAATGACAATTTCGGAGGAGTCTGATCAAAGAGACGAGGCAGAGGATGCAGAGTTCAAAGAGACGAGGCAGAGGACGAGTTTGACGACAGATATTTTGTAGCGAGAGCATCGTTGTTGCGGCACCTTGAAGGGTTCGAGGCGCCGCCGCCCGCTTCAGCAAATGACGGCTAGGGTCGGGGGCTGATGGCGGTGCATTGTCGCGGATTTTGGAGCAGCAACTCGCGATGATCCAACGACTGTCAGAACGTCCGGATGACGGCGGCAACGAGGTCTTAGCCCGCATACTGGAGCAACAAGGCGAAATGTTGGTACGAATCAGCCCATCATCCAACATGCCGCGTGAATCTCACGTCAAGTTGCCGACCATCAAGCTGCCGACATTCGATGGGAACATTGAGGATTAGAAAGGTTACATGGATGCTTTTCAAACCTTAATTCACGACAGTGATTTATTGAACGTGCAGAAGCACCAGTACTTGGTGAGTTCATTGAGCGGTTTAGCCGCGCGAGTAATCGAGTCCATACAGATATCTAAGCAAAACTACCAGGTCGCATGGGACCTATTGAAAAAGCGTTACGAGGATGAGAGAGCGATTCGGAAGCGACACGTGCAGTGTCTCTTCGATTTGCCGCGCATACATCGGGAGTCGGCGAACGCAATTAGGGAACTTTTGGATCACGTTCAGAAGCATCTAAGAATCTTGCATTCAATGAAGCTTCCCACAGAGTCGTGGGGAGAACTAGTTATATTTTTGATTGAGAAGAACTTGGACAATGCAACCAGAAGGCGCTGGGAGGAATATGCTGAAACGCAGGAGGAATTAACTACCAACACCGTGCTAGAGTTTTTGCAGCGCCGATGTCAGGTTCTGGAGCGAGCATCCTTAAGCGAAGGTTCTGGAGAAGTCACCGGCAGGTCAAAATTCAACACAAGCCAGAAAAACGAAAACAGTAAGACAAAACCATTGTCTTATGTCAAAACACAGACCAAAACAGCGTTGTCGACAACAATTCAAGGAAACCGATGTTATTATTGCCAAGGTCAGCATTTCATATATAGTTGTACTCAATTTTTGAATTTATCTGTTAAGGATAGAATTCAAGCAGTCAAGCGATTAAAGCTGTGCATTAACTGTCTTCGTGGTGATCATTTTACTGCGAAGTGTACTTCGAGTTCATGCCGCAAATGTGGAAGCCGGCACAATACGCTGTGTCATTCGACTGAGAGCGTAGCAGGCCCAACAAAGGAATGGAGGGACACATCGACGGGCCCAACTGGAAAGACGTCGGGGAGCGCACCGACGAATTTAGGGATGGAAGCATCAGGGCAGCCCTGCGATCGATCGGCCGGTCCACTGGTGCATCACGTGCGAGGGGAGACGAGGCGTAAGCAGGTTCTCATGTCGACGGCGATCGTACAGGCCGAAGCGAAAAATAAATGTAATCGACAGGTGCGCGTTTTGTTGGATAGCGCAAGCGAGAGTAATTTTGTAACTTTAGCCGCGTGCAAGGAGCTCGGGTTGACGCTGTATGACGTTAGCGAATCAATCAACGGTTTGAGCGATATGAATTGCATTATCAGGCACGGTTGTCGGTTGCGGTTGAGGTCGCGAGTTTCGGCGTTCGAGTTGCACTTGCATTGTTTAGTTGTTCCGAGAATAACCAGGGAACTGCCATCGTTCTCAATCCAGTTGTCTCAGTTATCAATTCCAGAGAATCTTAAATTAGCAGATCCGTTGTTTTACAATCCCGGTAAGATAGACGTATTGATAGGCGGGGAGTTCTTCTTTCAATTAATAGAGAACGGCAAACTTGAATAAAGTAACGAATTACCGGTACTACAGAATAGCAAATTCGGCTGGATAATAGCAGGACCGGTACCTGAGCGCTTAATCGTAAGTCAATCAAGCATTCATCCATCTGCGCACACGTACACGTGTTTGTTAACGCAGTCGGAATCAGTAAGCGATACACTGTTAAAATTCTGGGAATTAGAAGAATATCCAGTCGGAAACCGCGTTGCAATGTCTGCCGAGGAGACAGAATGCGAAAGCTATTTTGTGAACACGACTACGCGAGACTCGTCCGGACGATTCACGGTCAGATGACCGTTTCGAAAAAATAGGTCGCAGATCGGCGAATCGAGAGCGATGGCAGTGAGGCGATTGAGTTGTTTGGAGCGCAAGTTTCAGCACAATCGAGAGTTTCATTGTCAATACGTGGCGTTTATGCAGGAATATATTGATTTGAATCACATGTCTGAGGCAAGTAGCAAACCGAGCGCAGCGTCACCAGTATATTTGCCGCATAATGGTGTGCTGCGTGAGTCGAGCACAACCACGAAGCTACGCGTTGTGTTCGATGGTTCCGCGAAAACGGCATCAGGTACCTCGTTGAACGACACATTAATGGTCGGAGCGAATTTACAAGATAACATCATAGACATAATTTTACGTTTTTGATTGCATGCTGTTGTCGTCACTGCTGACTTGAGGAAAATGTACAGACAGATATTGATTCACGAGGAGGACCGCGATTATCAGAGAGTTTTATGGCGATTTTCGATGAGCGATCCGATACAGGAATATAGGTTGAATACAGTCACCTATGAACTGGCGTGCGCTCCGTTTTTGGCGACACGTTGTATTCGACAGTTAGCGAGCGATGCAACCAGTGAGTTTCACAAGGCATCACAAGTTTTATTAAATGACGTGTACGTGGACGACAGTTTAACGGGAGTTAATTGTGAGAACGATGCGATCGAATTAATTAATCAATTGGCAAGTTTGTTAGAAAGTGGGGGATTTGAACCTCACAAATGGCGTTCCAATTGCAAGGAAATTTTAGACAATTTAAACGGAGTCGAACAGACTTCACCAGTCGAAATTGACGCAAATAGCACGAACGGCACAAAAACGTTAGGTTTAGTGTGGCATCCAGAGAAGGATGTATTCGAATTCTCGGTGCAATTGATAGCAAGTCCAATCAGGACAAAACGAGAAGTCTTGTCAGCAATCTCTAAACTATTTGATCCGTTAGGATTGATTAGTCCAATTTTGATTCGAGCTAAATTAATCATGCAAGAAACATGGGCAGTAGGCATAGATTGGGACGATCCATTGACCGATGAACTCCAGCAAGCATGGGAGGCATATACGGAAGACTTGAAGGATATAAATTCAATTCAGATACCCCGTAGGGTTATTTTCAATACTAATGCGACTCGACTGTATTTGCATGCGTTTTACGATGCCTCATTAAAGGCATACGGAGCTTGTATCTATTTAAAAACAATTGACAACAATCATCAATCTCATACGGCCTTACTTTGTTCTAAATCACGAGTCGCGCCGAGTAAGAATAAAACAGTTACGCTTCCAAGGCTCGAACTTTGCGGTGCCGTCACATTAGTTAAACTATTACAAGGAGTTAAGGGGTTACGCCACCCTGACGGGACTAAAAACACGTTCAATTTCAATAATTTTTTTTGGCGCTGATACCGCAAATTAATTTTTTTCTTTTTTATTTTCAAATTGTACATGCTTTTAAAAGTACGTAAAAAAAAAATCAGTTCAAAATTCTGAAAATTGGTTAAGATAGGCGTATTTTGGTCCGGGTTGATTTTTGAAGGCGCCCTTGGTGGTGTAACGTCCACTGACGACATTTTTCATCTGAAAAAAAAACAAAAAATTTTTTTTTAAACTTTAATGCAATACGCATCGTGTAGCACACGGAATTTGAACAAAAAATTTTTTTCGATAAATGGGAGCAGTTTGAAAATTTTGTGTTGTTTTTAGCCCTGAATTTGTTATTTAAAACATTCATAAAAGTTGTAAAACTTAATATATCAAAAAATCCGTATGCTACACGATAGATAATATCGTAAAGAAGATACCATATAAATTTCAAATTAATCGGTTGGATAGTTTCCGAGATAATCGTGACACCGTTTCAAAAAATACAGTTTCGAGTAAAACGGAAAATAAAATAAAATTGTATTAAAACCTTAAAAATCGATTTTTTTTTTTGCTTTACCTTTTTACTCCGCAATTCCAGGGCCATACACGACTCCTTCAATGGCGGCAGTAATGTCCGCTGACTCTTTTTGAGCAGCTCTTCTTAGTTTTCGGGCATTTTTTGTGGCTTCTTCGGCTCGGATATCGGCGATAGTTATGCGAGCCTTGTCTTGTTCTTCGCACATTCGTTGCGCGTTCGGTCCAATTTTTAAATTTAACTGTTGCATGATTAATAAAACATTTTCGTAACCATCGTTGAATACGCTGCATGCAATATACGTTGCAATTTCGACGATTTTTGCACCGCTGGAAGTAACTTTTGGTGCCATTGACCAAATAACTGAATTCACGCTCTCATTGTTGTTCTGCGTGAATCCACCTAAACAACGCTCCAACAAATCATCATTGCTTAAGGTTTCATAAATTGGTTTAATTGCATCTTGAACGTCAGTTGAAAGAGGAGATGCATGGTTGTAATTTTTCAAAGATCCAGAAGCCTTTGCCTTTTGCCAGGTACACCAGGAGTCTTCACCGGAAGGACACAGATGATGCTGTGGTTTATCGTTGGTAGAAATTTTGTGTAAAAATGTTGCCCAAATAGCATTTTTCATTTCTTCTTTCGACTCACTGTGTCTTCTAATAGCAAGACCATAATAAACAGTCAGTTCGTCAATCAGTTTGGCAGTTAGTTTGCCCCTGCCACCAAGGCCTTTCTTATCTTTTTTTACTTTACGCAAATGTGTTCCCATGCGTTTTTGGACATGTCCAATACATTCCTTTTTCTTTATTTCGGTATCACCATACGGTTTCGAGTTCACCACACTTTTATAAGTCTTGCTATCTCCGTCTCCTATGTAATTTGTGTATTTTTCACCATATAATTCTTCGGATCTTTTAAACATTTCGCATATTGCATCAGGTTCCATTTTTCCAGCCGAACCTTCATGATTCGCAGAACACCTTCCTTCGTGGTTTTTCTGCCATTCTTCATATTCTTCAGTGCCTTCAAATTTATTCCAAAATTCACAAACTTTGCAGTAACTACTTTTTATCACGACATCTAAAACTTTGCCTGTGTGATATCCGATAATTGTTGCAATACCAAAAAGTGAAGAGAAACCACGTTTTCGCCAAGATCCATCCCCTGAAACGGTAAGTCCATCAACATTTTGTTTCTCGCCCTGTTTTTCTTTTTCATTTTTAACTGCATTTTTCATTGACGACTCACAAACAGTTTTTGCAGCGATATGAATAATGTTCACCACTTTTTCATAAAATGAGTGAAATATAGGTCTTGGCATGTCCATTATTCCACAAAATTTTTCTATCCCTGCTAATCCAATTCCAAGTAATCGAAATGCCAATACGATTCGTCTATTGATATCGTATGCTTTATTGTTTATAAGAGGAGACGAATATGCAAAAGTTGGTTCACAAGAGGCACATGATAATTTTATTTTAAATCCAAGTCCACGGTTTGAAACTTCAGTGAATTCAACTTTACCGCCACACTTCTTACACTTCACTGCTTCACTAATAATTGAAAAAACTGACACAAAGTTTATAATTCGATAACCGAAAGAAGCGTCAATTTCTATGTCTGCAGCATCGGTACTTTTCAATTTTTTCGAAGATGCGCTTGTGTTGGCTTCGTCCTTTTCCATTGAAAAACGATTTACTGGAAAATGTTTCTTTTTTTTACTTGTAGAAGGACGTCCTGTCATTTTTCTTGAACCTTTTCTATCGAGATAAGTGCGCTTAGACATTTTAACGAACTTTCGTAATACAATTCACGACGATGTTTACCGTAGCGCATCGAACGAAATACTGACTGCATGAGAGAATTTTCCGGTACAAACGCGCACAGAAGAAGCCACTATACATATATAGACGAGTTTTGAACGACAATAGGTCCTAAACTTGTTCAAACGCGCACGGTCGGCGAGAGGCGAAGCGGCAGTGACTACCTGCGACCCTCTGTCCGAAATCCGCTCAGTCACGCTGCCACTGTAACGCGCATAACTTCTCTATATTTGAAATATTTTTACCGGTCCAATCTTAAAATGTTCCTGACATTTCAGGCTTCAAAATAATGCAAAAAAAAAAAAATCCATTTTTTGAAAATTTCAGGGTGGCGTAACCCCTTAAAGAAGCTTTAAAGATCGAGTTCGACGGTGTATACGCATGGACTGATTCCACGATCGTCCTAGCCTGGATAGCAGGCAATCCAGCGCAGCAAAAATCATTTGTATCAAATCGCGTCGCTAAGATTCAATCAGTTCTACCGTCACATTGTTGGAACCACGTTAGAAGTGGGGATAATCCCGCTGACTTAGTCTCGCGAGGAACAAGTCTCAGAAATATACAGCGATGTAGGATTTGGTGGGAGGGTCCGACTTGGTTGTCGGAGCTTGACGATCGCCTGCAAGACAAGTCGAATTCAATTGATCTTTCACAAGAAGAGATTAGCATTGTCGAGTCGGAACAAAAATCACAATTGCGGGTCTTTGTGGGCACCGACAACTCAAGGCAAACAATTTTTTAGTTATTGAACAATTACTCGTCGCTGTCGAAGTGCAAACACATTTTAGTTAGAATTTTACGATTTATTTCTAATTGTAAGATAGAAAAACATAAACGCAATTTCGGTTAACGAGATTGACAAGGCAAATAAACTATTAGTAAGTGAAACTCAGGGGATCCATTTCGTGCATGAGATCTCAGATTTGAAGACAAAAGGACAAATCAAATCAAGTAGTAAATTGTTGTCGCTTAGCCCATTTCTTGACAAGGACTCCTCAGGGTGGGCGGCAGATTACAAAATTCGATCGCAGCGTTCACCACAAAGCATCCAATCTTGTTACCATTCGAGAGTAGACTAACGCGACTGTTATTTGAGTGTGAGCACCATAGGCTGTTGCATGCGGGCCCACAAGCGTTACTGTATGCAATTCGCGAGAAATACTGGCCCATTAAGGGAAGAACAATAGCGAGAAAGATTGTGCATGAGTGTGTGACTTGTTTTCGCAATAAACCTAAACTGTCGTCACAGATAAGGGGGCAATTGCCATCAGATAGAGTTATTCCAAACCGGCTATTTTTTGTGTCGGGGGTTGACTTTGCCGGGCTCATTACAACATTGATCAATCGAGGCCGCAGCAGAAAGACCAACAAGTCATACATTTCGATATTCATATGTTTCGTAACAAAGGCGATTCACTTGGAGGCCTTCAGCGACCTCAGTGTGAGCGCATTCCTAGCAACATTAAAAAGATTCGTAGGGCGTCGAGGTTGCGCATCTACTGTGACAATGCGACTAATTTTGTAGGAGCACAAAACGAATTACGAGAGATTAGACAATTCCTAGAAACGAGCGCCAAAGAGATCAACGACAAATTTTGTATCGCACATAATATGGAATGGAATTTCATCCCGCCATCGTCACCTCACATGGGAGGACTGTGGGAAGCCGGTGTAAAATCCTGCAAGTTTCATTTGAAGCGGGTTGTAGGTAACACCTTATTAACATTCGAAGAATTGAGCACTGTTTTGGTGCAGATTGAGGCGTGTTTGAATTCGCGTCCGATCTGTCAACTACCATCCTCCCCTTCCGACTTGCAACCATTGACACCGGGACATTTTATTATTGGAGGACCACTGACTGCTCTTCCTGAGCTGGATTTGAGCGATGTACCATTGAACAGACTCAGTCGTTGGCAGTTGGCTCAGAAGATTGCTCAAGACTTTTGGCGTCGATGGAGTAGAGAGTATTTGACGTCACTGCAGGGAAAAACTAAGTGGAAAACCAAGAAAGCAAATCTATCAATTGACGACGTTGTTCTAATCCAAGATAACAACTTGCCACCGTTGAAGTGGAAATTAGGTAGAATAATCGAAACACATCCAGGCGCGGACGGAAATGTGCGCGTCGTTACTTTAAGGACATTGAGCGGAATGTGCAAGCGACCTGTAAATAAATTATGTAAGCTTCCGACGGCCGATTTATAATTCAATGTTGCGTAGAATTAATCTACATTAATTGGTGGGCGGAATGTTTGGTATCAGAGCGAATTTGTAAGGTCGGTGGGCAGAAAAGCGTTGTAGCGAAAGGAATGTGCGAATCGAATGATCGAGAAACGTCGATCAATAACTAGGGTGGGGATGGAAGTAAGTCCTGCCAAATAGTTAGTCGTCCAAATACCATCGAGGAAAAGTGTGAGAGATCCGTCGACTAAGAAGGTCGATAATATTCAGTCGTGAATAGTCCGTCAGTGTCGAAGTAACGCCGTTCAAACAAGTATGACACGCACACACAAAGGTTGTCGAGTCTTAACGCGATTCTATATCGACGTGGCGCGAAAGCTAGCCGCACGAATTTTATTTTGTACATTTACTAAATTAAAGAATTATTGTTACGTTCATCGAGAATCAGAGTCTTAAGTTCATTCATCCACGCGGTATCCCAACCACGAATCACATCTTAAGAATACGAACCGGCATCTAGCTAACTCATATACGCATTTACAGTATCTATAAGCAAAAATAAAAAAAAATTTAGTTGATTTAGTAATTCAATAATTTAATATCTCTTTGCATATTATATATTATTAATTTTAATATTATATATTTTAATTTTAATAAAATGTATAATTTGTAACTAACAATTACATATTTTTTCTTAAAAACAACTGTGTTTTCTTGACACCAATTGATTCCTCTCATTATTCTGTGCATAAAAGTATTGAGGTAAGGTCATCGAAAGGTGAATATTTTACGAGATATTTTATAGTTTATGTAAAATTAAGAAATTATTTCAAGTCTTATAACTTGGAAAATATTTAATAAAAAATACTTTATTATAGTGTTTTGGAAAGCTCTTGAAATAAGCTACAAGAATGTGCAATAAAAAGTAGGCAGTTCTATTTAAAAAATTCAATTTGACCTTCATATGAGTAGGGAAAAGGTGCGTGTTCTAGACCAGGTCCTCTGAGGGGGGAGCGGAGCGCGGGGGTACTCTGCGGGTGCGGGGGTATACGTCACGCGGGAAGGGGGGCGAGCGCAGGTGTTACGTTTTGGCGTACCCCCCGCTGTGAACCCTCTGGAAGAATCATGATAGACATCTCATTTTCCAATTTTCTGGCATGTTTACACACGTTTTATGATCGTCCTCTTTAAGATCACACCTCGAGTCTCACGGGAGGTAACATTTTGCGTCGCAGAAAATGCTATAAATGTCAAAATCAATGCTATAAATAAATAGCACCGCAGAAACAGCCGTCACTTTCTTTTCTAAAGTAAATCGTAATAAAAAAGTCGTATTTTTTGGTACGCGAATACCATCCACGTTTCAAATAATAGTTCATCAAGGCTGATGCTCGTCTAAAGAAATTAAGGACGTCCCAAAACCATAATATGCGAAAAGTCTACGCATTGGCCGTTTATATGTTCCAAAAATTATGCATTGAAAATGCATAAATGTCAAATATTTCAATGGGAATCGGAACCTCGAGCGCTGATACTCAGCTGCTTGGAAAACTAGAACGCTCCAAGACCGTAGTACGAAAATCGAATTCGAGCAGTTTACGTGTCTCTACGAAATTTCCGCGAAGTTTTCAAGAAAAGTGAAATGGCTGTGCAAGAACATTTAATAATTGATTACTTCGCCATTGGTGTAAGTATAGTGATTCGTATGTGTGCGTGCGTGCATGCGTGCGTGTGTATGCTCTCGTATAGCATGGTATATTGAAAATTGTGTTTTATACCGAAATTGTATTTTGGTGTACCATGTTATAAGAGAGTTGATTATAATTTATATTTTTTAACTGTGTTGTATGATTTTTTGCAGTGGGTGTGGGCAGATGAAGTACCAATAGTAGAAGTACCGCTTAGGCGTGAAGTGCGAGTGAGAATCCCTCGCATTCAAGTATGTATGACATATGGTCACACTTTTATTGTAATTAAATTTTTTCAGAAATTTAAACTTTTCTTTCTTTCTTTTCAGGGGTACATTTTCAGAAATGATATCAGGATCCGGGGCTTCGTAAATATCGAGGCGATTAATCCGCGCGATACGGAGGCACGAGCGGGACCTATTGGACCAATTATGGTATGATACGCCAGAGGACCGGCAGTTAGAATTGATATATGCGTCGCCTTACGACATATTTGACTTGACGCGGTTGTTCGGGCTGCAACCGTATGAAGAGGATCAGCCTGAGGAAAATTGCGAGTAAAAAATACATATTACATAATAATTTAAAAAATTTTTTTATTGATAAACATTTATAAATTTCTTATTTTTATAAATAAAATTTAAAAAAATTTAATTAAAAAAAAATTTAAATTCTTTCCTTCCATCCATTTACCTATCCAATCCTTGATCCGTGGGGAAAGGGGATACGCGTTCGGTGATGCGGGGTCCGTGGGGAAAGGGGATACGCGTTCGGTGATGCTGAGCTCGTGGGGGAAAGGGGATACGCGTTCGATGATGCGAAGTCTATGGGGAAAGAGGATACGCGTTCGAATATCTCATAGAAACGTGAGGATACTCGCAAGGATGGGAAAAATAATATAATAATAATATACTTGAAATTATTCATTTATTATATATGTATATGTATATATTTTTACATATTACTAAAAACTAAAGCTAACAGTTCACAATCAATGAGATGACGCGCATCAAAGGCATCGCTAGTGCGTATTACATTCGATACATTTTTCTCCATTACAGTAGATGCAATATTTGAAAATTGTATAAACTTCGCGTCGACTCCTTTGAGTAATTTAGTCAACCGATCAAACATTACATCGATGCATTGATCCAGATTAAACAATGAAAACAATGTAGATTCGGTCATTATCATATATATGTTGGATGATTCGAGGCGTACAAGTTTATTGCCATTAATTACACAGAATCGCACTGTCAACGGGCCAACGCTGATAGAATTTGAAATATCCGTGCAATTCCAAAGATAGTTTCGAATATTCCATTGTTGTTCGTAGAGTCCCTTCCACGTTTCGAGAGACATTATTAATTCGTTTCCACGTTGATCTCCTATGGCAATCTCGATGTGACTCGGTGGTCCAACGTTGATGCCAATTTCCAAATATTTATATCCCGTAACAGTCAATAGGTATTTTCTGCCCAGTATACGAACCGTACGACGTGCAGGTAAAACGCTGTGGAAAAGATCATTTAAAAAATATTTTAAATAGTTAAATTTCAAGAATTTTAGATTAAATAGTTAAATTTCAAGAATTTAAGATAAACATTTTTTTAACAAAACTTACTTGACACGTTTCTTTTTCAATGGTTGAGTTTCACCATCCTCGAGTGGCACGTAATAATTCATACGTGTGTTGCTGCTGCTTCCCTGAGCGGAGTACATTGCTGATGCTGCTACTGCTACTGGTTACAAGAGTCAAACTTCTCACACGAGCAGTTGATGCGACACTGAACGATCATGTATGGTTTTTTAACGCCAAGAAATTACAAGGAGAGGGGATTATTCCCCTCCTAAATTCTTCAATCCCTTCCTAAATTTTCAAGCGCCAATAATAGCGCAGTTTACAAGAAAACGAATGTAGAACGCTATATGATTTTAACCATATAAAAAGGAAAAAAAGGAAATGAGTGGATAAAGTAAAAAATAATTGACAACATATTTATAAATACCATAAGTTTATTCTTTTTTATGGTTACACCACCAATTGAATACTTTAAATACATTTTGTAAAGCGCAGTTTGATACATGTTTCTGACAGCGCAGCGTATGCGTAACGTTTAACTTATTCAGAGATTCAATGTCTTCATAGTGCGCATCAATATTTTCAACATAGACTTCCTCTCTCGCGTCGTCCAGGAGTAGGTCCAGCAACCATTCACGTTTCTCGAGCCCCTTGACGTACACGATGGGTGATACATCGTTCTCCGTCGCACCCATCACCGCCGTAGTAATCAAACTTCTAGCCTTGCTGTACGGAATCATTCCATCCTCCCATTGTAATCCGTGATGATTCGCTGTCAACCAGGATGCTTGCTGTTTTTCTGCTTTGGTGAGAAGCCACCATGGTTCGATGCTTTCAAAAATATAGTGAGAGAGAACGGATCCTTCTCTGAGAGCAGCAAACTCCTTCACGACAAAGTTTCTACCGGCGATAAAGCCTTGCAGATCCACGAAAGTTGGTACGGACATGACGATGCTGTTTATTGTTATTGTTGAAAAAGACTGCAGTCGATCTCGATGCATCATAGGTTTTATATTGTCTCATGTCCCACTGAATTATATCGGAGAGAGAGGCAGTTTTCAATGTTGCAACACTTAGGTGATTTTGCGCACAACATTTGTCAACGGGTTATACTGAACCACGCGATCGTGTATGATGAGACAATACGCGGTGGTATTTGCCGATACATTCTCCTTACAATCAAATTCCAATCTCACATCCACGGTGGCACTCTTGACGGACTCGGATTGTCGTGAGCAATCGATGACCACAAAAGGTCCTTTCTCTAGAAACGTAAGCACCGTACAAAACGTTTCATAGCAGTCATATCCGTAATAGGCTTTACGAAAACGTGCATACATATCATAAAGCGTGGCGCATCTTTTTTTATCGAAATCTAAGTTCAGGTCATCGTATGGATAAAATTCAGAGTTCAGATAGAGTTTCACGTTGGTCAGCTTACAATCATCGAATACACAAATGTCTCGAGACATGATATTCTTTCGATCAGTTTGCAGCGCAAAAATAACATATCGCGGTTTTTCTAGCTGAGTTGCAGTTTTTACAGCCCACGAATGCTTGGTCGTGCTCTGCAGCAGAGGGTACTCGTACAGATCCCACGAGCGGAAACTCATACTAAGATATCGCCCGCTTTCTAAAGTCCGTAGCAAGGATAGTTTATTGATTTCATTCAGCATAACGTGAGGCATTCGCCATTGTATCTTGAATATGTTAATCACGGGCTCGAGCGCAGGATTACCCACAATGCAATTGTTGTCGTTGCGTGCTCGTATCAGAATCAATTCGTGACGAGCGTTAATAACCACAGATTTGTAATCCTCGCAAAATCCCAATAGTGTATTCAATGGTACGCAAAAGTTGAAGTATCCATCCAATATGACTGATGAAATATTCCACCCAGCATTTTGCATGATCATTCCTTTGTCGTACGATAGCGATACATAATTTTTAAGCATGCTGGTAATTCCCACATTTCTGTTGCGATCAATTTCCACACCGTCAAGTTCGTATCAAATCTCATCGAACATGAATGCGACACCATTATTTCCCAATGCCACATTAGACTCCTGAGCAGGTTTGTTCATCGTTAATTTTCCCTCGATGTATAGAAACTTTCACATGGCAACGTATACAGATCCTGTTGCTGTATGGGTATTCTTATCTCGTCGCTGTGTCCGAACGTCGTATTGGCGAATGGGTTGTACGTGTGAGTCTCGATCTTGATGATGCGATCATCGAAGATTGGCTCATCCCCGATGTTAAGCATGTCGGTCATTGTTCACGTTAGATATTTCGCACCGCGAATCCCAAAGATTTTAAAAATTCAACGTTTGACGCGTTGAGCTTCTTTTTCTTGATACAGCCGAATGATCGGATATTACCGAATGTTGATGCCACTGGTCTCGTAAAGTTAGTCACCTTATTTTTCACGTGCTCCGATCCGTTCAATACAAGCATCTCATACGTCATACACACGTGGTATCGCCGTCGTCGCCGTACGTGTAATCTGATGGTGATCTCTTCTCCTCGAAAGTCGAGCAATCGTCCACGTTGGTCGACAACACGTATCGTTAAGTCCGTAATGCTTCGTGCGATGATCGGCAGGTAAATGATCTGCGCCGGCGTTTCCGATATCTTATATCCTGGTGGCACTCTCGGTGAAAATTCATGTATCGTATGCACAGGTTTGCTGTTGCAGTACGCGCCCCCAGTCACGTTACACTCAATGCGGATAATGTTCACGTTCATAATGTTAATTGGCATGTCCGATTCATGCCACTGTTGTGGCTTCAGCACACGATACGATGAAAATCCCAGCAGAGACCCAATGTTGTTGGGCTTGTTAAAATTTATTCTGTAGGCGCATTTAATCTCACTCTTCATCGTACTATGATTAGCGCGGAGTACTATCGGATATTCTCCGTCTTCATTGTCACTGCGGTTTTTTTCATCGTTGGAACGAATTACGGGTCGCGGGTATTTCCGTAAAATTGCGCGTTTCAAAGACTCATTTATAGCTTGCAGTTCGTACGATCCCTCGGGAATCGTAATTTCCACATCGTCTTTGCCAAAATAAAATTTATTATTCGAAGCATTCACGTTCGGTATCGTGTAATAAGTTTCAAAGTCCATTAGACGGAGCTCGTAATCATCATCGTTCAAATCTATGGCTGGAGAGTAGTTTACCGTGAGGATGGTGCTCTTCCCGGTTAGTGTAAGTGTTAGCCACATGATGAAAGAAGCCGAATACTGAGTCCAACGAATACTGAGTCTTCACGATACCTCGTCAGGTTTTAAATTCGCGCGCGTCAACCGTTTGAAAAAACTGTAAACACATTTGTCCACAGATGCTTTGGTTGTAACGTTGATAAGATATACGATTGTATTCTATCATTACACCGTCTCCGAAATACCACACCAGTTCTTTAGGCGGCCGAAGATTACCAAAGCTGTCGAAATATACCACACGGTTTTCCCTCTTTGCGTACGCTACCCAATGAGTACCGGGACCCGTTGCATCATCTAGATTTACAATACCGCTCTCGTTTCAACGTACACCGCTTATCGGTAATGCTTTACGCATAAAAACACTTCTAAAGTATGGTACACGCATGCGTCCAGTTGATCCAATTGTATGTTCGTTGTCACACCTGCAGGCATTTTTAGCGTTTTTTTTTTAATGACGTTTTTTTTTCTTTTTTGTTGTTACACCCTGTCCGCGTTTGTATGGGGTGAGATACACTCCTTGTCCACGTTTGTACGGAGCGAGATACAGCCCATGACCTTCCATCGCGCGATTGTGGCGCTGCAGCTCCTCGAGCTAACGTCGCGTAGCTTTGCTATCATTCACCACTTTTGCCACGCCTGCTGCTCCGTCGATCAAGGATCCGAGCGCACCCAACATCGACAAAATCGGCAATACACCACCGCGTTTCGCTATCGAAAGTATCCGTTTTTCGTCGTCTTTGTCTTCGTCTTCGTCTTTGTCTTCATACCTATGCCGATCTTGGCTTTCATCGCTGCCCAGACAGCTGTAGCGGCGGCTCTCTCACCGAAAGTGGAATCTCTCGCGACGATGCGTGTTCGTGCTTTCTCAGCGAGTATCCTGTCCGCCGCGTGTCTTTCGGTGAGATCATTACTCTAAGAATATGCTATGTCGTGTTCGCGGCACGCCGCGTCCAATGGATTTATACCTTGATCACCTCTTGCCAATCGCTTTTCCAAATGAGTTCCCGGACCGCAAAACTGATAGCCGGGGATATGTAACTCGAAAGGAAGCGCGTTTATCGCGTGATTCAGCAGACTGTTGCCGTTTTTTACGAATTTGTTCGACACCGTTGACATTCACTGCAATTCTTTATCAACGGCGCGGGACCGTCGACGTGCGTTTGATGACACGGTAAATTATAATGTTCCAGGCACCGATGATATTGTTGAATTTCTGGATCCGCTCTAATATCTTCGGGAAGTTTATCCCACACATAATCTATGTAACCAGAAAACTGTTGTAGTAGAATGATCTTCGGTATATACTTTAATTGTTCGGCGGTTAAATTATAAATATCACTGACATCTGACAGAAGCAAAAGCATTTTGAATACTGAGTGACTCGCGGTTTTACGCACCTATAAATAGGCACGCTCTCTCGATACAGTTTTCAATTTTGTTGTGAACATGCGGTTCGTGCAGCAATCGCCAACGATCAAAGTGACTAATTTCGACGACAGGTTACAGTCAATGGACAACGCGGAGAAACGCAAGCATGGTACGATGCTACCGAGTACTATACGCGCGATTATTTGCGGGCCTTCGAATTGCGGCAAAACCAACGTTTTGATAAGCTTACTGGAAAGTCCGCACGGTGTACGTTTTGAGAACGTGTATGTGTACTCAAAGTCGTTGCAACAGCCGAAATATCGGTACTTGGAAAATCTGTTGACGTCGATCGATGAAATCGGTTATTTTACGTTTCCAAATAACAGTGACGTAATTCCACCGAGCGAAGCGCATCCAAATTCGATCTTCGTTTTCGATGACGTAGCATGCGATAAGCAAGACGTGGTGAGAGAATACTTTTCGATGGGTCGGCATTCGAACGTCGACTGTTTCTATCTCTGCCAATCGTACGCGAGAATACCAAAACATCTTATACGCGACAACGCAAACTTGTTGATCCTGTTTAAACAGGATGGTACCAACTTGAAACACGTGTACAACGATCACGTGAATACCGACATGTCATACGAAGAATTTTGTGCGTTGTGTCGCGATTGTTGGCAACGCGAGTACGAATTCATAGTGATAGACAAAGACAGCTCGCTTACTAATGGCCGATACAGAAAAGGATTTAACATGTTCGCGATACCGCGAAGCGATTAGTCGTTGTCGATACCCAGTCAGGTTGAAACGCTAACGATTTTCTCCAACATGGTTGGAAGCAGCGATATTCGCGAGCGTGAAAAGATTGTGAGGGAGATTGAGAAAACGAGTGAATCAATCCGCAAGAAATATTGCGCTTTGAAGACTGGTAAGATCGAAGACGATATAACGGCGAAGAGACACCTTGGACCAATCATCGAGCCGCTGCAAAAGATCGTCGACAACTCTGGCATGTATACGATAAAAGACGAGCCGCGTGATGATGATGTAAAGATTGAAACATCATCCCCCCAGAAGCATGAGAAGAATGCGATATGGAGTAAGACAGAGAGGAAACGAATTTCATCGGATCGCTCGTTAATCAAATCACCCGAATCCTCGAAGCGATATAGGTTAAACGATGTTGCACCGTTGATAACTTCTACACCGCATGTGATGATTGGAGACGTACAACCGACGCTAAACAATATTCCCGCGACCGAAGATGTTTTCGAAACCACGGACGATTCGTTCGCGACGGTCGTTCAAGATCGGATGCAAACGACTGATGGCCAAGAAGCGTTGCGCAATCACCTTGGTCCGCTTAGTCAAAAGTACATCGGGAATGTCCTACGCGGTGACAGCGGTATAGATACCGCGTATGGCGTTTATCTCGACAAGGATAATATGATGATGCTCGGTAGCAAACGGTTTAACGTGGACAACAACGATAACATACTCGTCGACGATATGCGATACATTGGTACACCCGGTCTTTATGAACTGATTTTCATGAAAATTCCCGACGAAGACGAGTATACCGAAGACGATATGCGAAAGTACAAAAATATACTGCTAACGACTAATGTGCACAGACGTAATTACAACGCTGACGGTCAAATACGGAGCAATAGGGGACACAAGTACAGATACATAATCTCACCGTTACTATCGTTCGAATCTGGAAAGAAGAAATCCGGACGAGGATTATATCATGCAATGACGCTAAACGACAACGCGATCGATTACGTGCATTGGGACGATCCCAACGAGCTGGTGGATCGCTTGAGATTGCTCGAAGCTTCACACCAAGCTGGTCACAACGCTCACGACAACGAGATATTGTCGATCATCGAGGAACTTCGCGAAGCTGGCATCATTATAAATTAACTGACGTATCACCAAAACGATTCAGTTGATCGGTGGTTACCCGCATCAAAAATATGCCAATCAACAAATTTGGGCTATTTGAACGGAGAAATGATGTCAACAATTCATATCATTGGAATGGATTAATGAGAAATTACGTGCGTGATAACGCGTTGTACCGCGTCGCTATGGGCTATGATACAAAGTTGCGCAAGATTCACCATGTAGCACAACCTGAGGCTGACACTGATGTCGCCAACAAACTGTATGTGGAGCAATGCCTTAAAATTGTGAAAAAGCAACAGATAGAATCAGACGAGAAGCTGGCTGCGATCGAGAAGGACGTGCGAACATTACAGGCTGCGATAAACGAGCT